>CAXITT010000690.1:124332-212142 GCA_964033795.1 Lymnaea stagnalis | reverse complement strand
AGGACATCACAGCTCACTGGACACGAAGTTGGTAGCTCATCACCGACAGGACGTAGATAACTCGATACAGGGAATTGCGTAGTTAATTCACTGGAACTCAACTGGACGTTGGCAGCTTGATGAGGGTCAGGGCTGTTCACTGGACCTGGACACGAAGTTGGTAGCTCACTACCGAAAGAACGTAGATAACTCGATGAGGCGATGGGCGTAGTTATTTCACTGGAACTGAACAGGACGTTGGCAACTTGATAACGGGCAGGGCGTAGTTAATTTGCTGTAACTGGACACGGCATTGGTAACTTCATACAGGGCAGGACGTAGTTATTTCACTGGAACTGGACACGAGGTTAGTAACTTGATAACTGGCAGGGCGTAGTTAGCCTGTTGAGGGTTAGGACATATCTAGCCTAATACAGGACGTAGGTGGTTGATGGAGTTACCGGCACATGCAACTCACATAAACTTGACACACGGTGGCAGCGGGGCTCCGACATTGAAATACGGGAACATGCGACGATGGTTGTAACTTCACTAAAGTTGAATGATAAGAATGTTCTTGTACTTTACCTCAAGTATGAAAATAACGAGGTTCACCAATCCCGGATGAGAAGCCCCCATGTCAACTCCTACACGTCTTCTTGGATTGATTACATTCGTCAGTTCTTTCATACGTTGAAGCGTCGTACTATTCTCACTATCAATTAACAAACTCAACTCCTTTTCATAATAACTATAACTTTAATATCTAAGTAAATATTAGCGTCGTACTATTCTCACTATCAATTAACAAACTCAACTCCTTTTCATAATAACTATAACTTTAATATCTAAGTAAATATAATAAACATCCTATCACTCCAAGGTTCCACTCAAGACTGCCGCACGGCTAAAACATACGTCACAATACTGCATAGACAATACGTCACGACTCAGCATAAAAATACGTCATAAATACAATGGCGGGAAGAGCGTTCACTAACTATAATAGTCAAGCGCGGGAAACACGTTCAACAACTATTGAACATAATATTGAGTCGCAACAATTCCTAATGAACGCTCATACTCGACAACTACACTTTGACTACACTTTGACTACACTTTGGTTACACTTTGGTTACACTTTGGTTACACTATGGTTACAATTTGGTTATATTTGGTTACACTTTGACTACTCTTATGTTAAACCTTGACTACACTTTTTTTACACTTTGACAACACTTTGGTTACTCTATGATCACACTTTGAATACACTTTGACTACACTTTGGTTACACTTTGGTTACACTTTGACTACACTTTCTTTACACTTTGGTTACACTTTGACTGCTGTTTGTTTACACTTTGACTTCACTTTGGTTACACTTTGGTTACACTTTGACTACACTTTGGTTACACTTTGGTTACACTTTGGTTACACTTTGGTTACCTTTTAATTAGACTTTGGTTACACTTTGAATACACTTTGGTTACAATTGACTACACTTTGGCTACACTTTGACTACACTTTTGTTAAACTTGGACAACAATTTGAATACACTTTAACTACAAATAGGTTACACATTGTTACACTTTGATTACACTTTGGTTACCTTTTAATTACACTTTGGTTACACTTTGAATACACTTTGGCTACACTTTGACTACAGTTTGGTTACAATTTGACTGCACTTTTTGACTACACTTTATTTACACTTTAGTTACACTTTGACTTCACTTTCGTTACTCTTTGACTACACTTTGGTTACACTTTTGTTACACTTTGGTTACACTTTTTCTACACATTGGTTGCACTTTGACTATACTTTATTTACATTTTGGTTACACTTTGGTTACACTTTGGTTACACTTTGGTTACACTTTGGTTACACTTTGGTTACACTTTGGTTAATCTTTTGTTACACTTTGACTACACTTTTGTTATACTTTGACTACCCTTTGGTTACACTTTGACTACACTTTGAATACACTTGGACTACACTTTGGTAACACTTTGGTTACACTTTGGTTAGATGTTGGTTACACTTTGGTTACACTTTGACTACACTTTCTTTACACTTTGGTTACACTTTGACTGCACTTTGGTTACACTTTGACTTCACTTTGGTTACACTTTGACTAAACTTTGGTTACACTTTGGTTACACTTTCACTACACTTTGGTTACACTTTGGTTACACTTTGGTTTCCTTTTGATTACACGTTGACTACACTTTGGTTAAACTTTGGTTACATTTTGGTTACACTTTGACTACACTTTTGTTACACTTTGGTTACACTTTGACTACACTTTAACTACACTTTGGTTACACTTTGACTGCACTTTGGTTACACTTTGGTTACACTTTGTCTACACTTTGACTAAACTTTGGTTACACTTTGGTTACACTTTGACTACACTTTGGTTACACTTTGGTTACACTTTGGTTTTTTTTTTTATTACACGTTGACTACACTTTGGTTAAACTTTGGTTACATTTTGGTTACACTTTGACTACACTTTGGTTACACTTTGACTACACTTCGACAACACTTTGGATACACTTTGACAACTCTTTGGTTACACTTTGACTAAACTTTGACTACACTTTGACTACACTTTGACTACACTTTGACTACACTTTGGTTACACCATGGTTACACTTTTGTAACACTTTGGTTTCACTTTGGTTACACTTTGGTTACACTTTGACTACACTTGGACTACACTTTGGTTACACTTTGACTACACTTTGGTTACAATTTGGTTACACTTAGACTACACTTTGACTACACTTTGATAAACTTTGGTTACACTTTGACTAATCTTTGGTTAAACTTTGGTTACACTTTGTCTACACTTTGGTCACACTTTGGTCAGACTCTGGTTACACTTTGATTACTTTTTGGTTACCATTTGATTTCACTTTGGTTACACTTTCGTTACACTTTGGTTACCTTTTAATTACACATTGGTTACACTTTGAATACACTTTGGTTACACTTTGACTACACTTTTGTTAAACTTGGACTACAATTTGGTTACACTTTAACTACACATAGGTTACACATTGTTACACTTTGACTACACTTTATTTACACTTTGGTTACACTTTGACTACACTTTGGTTACACTTTGACTACACTTTGACTACACTTTGGTTACAATTTGACTGCACTTTTTTACTACACTGTATTTACATCTCACATTGACCTCCCAGCGACCTCCCATCGGCCTACCATCGACCTCCAACCGACCTCCCATCGAACTACCATCGACCTTCCACCAACCTCACATCCACCTCACATCGACCTTCAACCAACCTCCACAGACCTTTAACGGACCTCACGTCGACCTAAAATCGACCTCACATCAACCTCACACCGACCTCACACCGACCTCCCACCGACCTACCAATGACCTCACAATTACCTAACATCGACCTCATTTGGACCTCACGTCGATTCACATCGACTCACATCGACTTTACATCGACCTCATATCGACCTCACACCGACCTCCCACCGATCGACCATCGACCTCCCACAGACCGCCCACTAAACTCCAACCGACCTCACACCGACTTCCATTCGACCTCCACAGACCACCCACGGACCTCACGTCGACATCACATTGACCTCACATTGATCTCACACCGACCTCCCACCGACCACCAAACGACCTACCAATGACCTCACAATTACCTAACATCTAACTCCCTTGGACCTCACGTCGACTCACATCGACTCACATCGACTTTACATCGACCTCAGACCGATGTCACACTGATCTCCCAACGACCTCACATTGACCTCACACCGACCTCACACCGACCTCCCACGGACCTCACGTCAACCTAACATCGACCTCATTTCGACCTCACACCGACCTCACACCGATCTCATATTGACCTCCCAGCGACCTCATATTGACCTCACATCGACCTCCCATCGACCTCCCACTGACCTTCCATCGAACTACCATCGACTTTCCACCAAATTCACATCCACCTCACATCGGCCTCCAACTAACCTCCACAGACCTTTAACGGACCTCACGTCGACCTCCCACCGACCTCCCACCAACCTGTTACCAACCTCCCACTGACCCCATACCGATCTCCCACCGACCTCACACCGACCTCCCACGGACATCACATGGACCTAAAATTGACCTCAATTCGACCTTACATTGACCCCACACTGACCTCTCACTGACCTCACACCGAACTCCCATCGACCTCACATCAACCTCAATTCGACCTCCACCGACTTCACATCGACTACAATCGATCTCCCATCTACCTCCCACCGGCCTCCCAAAGACCTCCCATCGACCTTCCATCGACTCCCACCAACATCACTTCGACCTCACACCGACCTCCCAACGACCTCACATTGACCTCACAGCGACCTCACATTGACCTCCCAACGATCTTCCATCGACTTCACACCGACCTTCCACCGACCTCACACTGACATTAAAACCGATCTTTCGTCGAACCCAAATCGAACTCTCACAGACCTCGCATCGACCTCACATAGACATACCATCGAACTCCCAAAAATCTCCTATCGACCTTACACCTACCTCACACCGACCTCAGTCTGACCTGACACTGAACTCCCATCGAACTCACATCGACCTCACATCGACCTCCCACTGAGCTTACATCGACCTCACATCGACCTCACATCGACCTTACATCGACCTCACACCGACCTTCCACCGACCTCACACTGACATTAAAACCGATCTTTCGTCGAACTCAAATCGAACTCTCACAGACCTCGCATCGACCTCACATAGACATACCATCGAACTCCCAAAAATCTCCTATCGACCTTACACCTACCTCACACCGACCTCAGTCTGACCTGACACTGAACTCCCATCGAACTCACATCGACCTCACATCGACCTCCCACTGAGCTTACATCGACCTCACATCGACCTCACATCGACCTTACATCGACCTCACACCGACCTTCCACCGACCTCACACTGACATTAAAACCGATCTTTCGTCGAACTCAAATCGAACTCTCACAGACCTCGCATCGACCTCACATAGACATACCATCGAACTCCCAAAAATCTCCTATCGACCTTACACCTACCTCACACCGACCTCAGTCTGACCTGACACTGAACTCCCATCGAACTCACATCGACCTCACATCGACCTCCCACTGAGCTTACATCGACCTCACATCGACCTCACATCGACATACCATCGAAATCCCACCGATCATCTATTGACCTTACACCGACCTCACACCGAACTCGCTCTTACCCCACACTGACCTCCCATCGACCTTACATCAACCTCACATAGACCTCCCTCCGAGCTTACATCGACCTCACATCGACCTCACATCGACCTTACATCAACCTCACATCGACCTCGCATCGACCTCACATCGACTTCCCCCAAACCTCCCACGAACTTACCAACGAACTCACACCGACCTCACATCGAACTAACACGGAACTCACGTCGACCTCCAACGGACATCATATTGACCTCACAGCGACCTCACTTCGACCTCACATTGACCTCCAACCGACCTTACATTGACCTAAAATTAACCTTCCATAGACTTCTCACCAACCTTTCATCAACCTCCCATCGACCTTCCACCGACCTCACATCCACCGCACATCGACCTCCAACCGACCTCCCACAGACCTCCCACGGACCTCACATCGACCTCACTTCTACTCCAATCGACATCCAAACGACCTCCACTGACCTCCACCAACCTCCCACCGATCTCGTATAGACCTCAAATCGACCTCCCATCGACTTCTCACTGACATTACTTCGACCTCCCACCGACTCACATTGACCTCACTTCGACCTCACATTGACCTCCCAACGACCTCACATTGACCTCACAGTGACCTCCCACCGACCTCACACTGACCTTAAAACCGATCTTTCGTAGACCTCAAATCGACCTCTCACAGACCTCACATCGAACTCACATCGACATACCATCGAACTCCCACCGATCTTCTATCGAACTTACACCGACCTCACACCGACCTCACTCTGACCTCACACTGACCTCCCATCGAACTCACATCGACCTCACTTCGACCTCCCACTGAGCTTACATCGACCTCACATCGACCTCACATCGACCTTACATCGACCTCACCCCGACCTCCCACCGACCTCACACTGACCTTAAAACCGATCTTCCGTCAACCTCAAACCGACTTCCCACAGACCTCACATTGACCTCACATCGACATACCATCGAAATCCCACCGATCACCTATTGACCTTACACCGACCTCACACCGACCTCGCTCTTATCCCACACTGACCTCCCATCGACCTCACATCAACCTCACATCGACCTCACATCGACCTCCCACCGAGCTTAAATCGACCTCACATCGACCTTACATAAACCTCACATCGACCTCGCATCGACCTCACATCGACTTCCCACAAACCTCCCACGAACCTACCAACGAACTCACACCGACCTCACATCGAACTCCCACGGAACTCACGTCGACCTCCAACGGACATCACATCGACCTCCCAGCGACCTCACTTTGACCGCACATTGACCTCCAACCGACCTCACATCGACCTAAAATTAACCTTCCATAGACTTCTCACCAACCTTTAATCAACCTCCCATCGACCTTCCACCAACCTCACATCAAGCTCACATCGACCACCAACTGACCTCCAACAGGCCTACCAAGGACCTCACGTCGACCTCACATCTACTCCAATCGACATCCAACCGACCTCCCACTGACATCCCACCAACCTCCCACCAACCTCCTATCGACCTCCCCTCGACTTCTCACCGACATCAATACGACCGTCCACCGACCTCCCACGACCTCAAATCGACCTCACATCGACCTCACATTGACCTACCAATGACCTTACATCGACCTCCCACGGAACTCACTTCGACCTCCGACCGACCTCACATCGACCTCCCAGAAACCTCAATTCGACCTCACATCGACCTAACACCGACCTCACACCGAACTCCCACGGACCTCACGTTGACCTAAAATTGACCTCACTTCGACATTACACCGACCTTAAACTGACCTGAACTTGACCTCACACCGACATCCAATCGACCTCACATCGATCTCATTTCGACCTCACTTCGACCTCACATCGACCTTCCACGACCACAAACTGACCTAACATCAACCTCCAATGGAACTCACGTCGACCTCCCTCCGACCTCACATCGATCTTCCACAGACTTCACATCGACTAATATCGACATCCCACCGACCTCCCAACCAGCCTCCCAATGACCTCCCAACGACCTCCCAACGACCTCACATCGACCTCACATCGACCTCACATCGACCTCACATCGACCTCACATCGACCTCACATTGACCTCCCAACGATCTTCCATTAACCTCACACCGACCTCCCACCGACCTCACACTGACCTTAAAACTGATCTCCCGTCGACCTCAAATCGACCTCTCACAGACCTCACATCGACCTCCCATCGATCAACCATCGAACTCCCACCGATCTCCCATCGACCTTACACCAACCTCTCACCGACCTCACGCTGACCTAACACTGACCTCCCATCGACCTCATATCGACCTCACATCGACCTCACACCGAGCTTGCATCGAAATCACATCGACCTCAAATCGACCTCCAAACAACCTACGGCCAACCTACCAAAGACCTCACACAGACCTCACACCGACCTCCCATCGAACTCCCATCGACCACCATCGACCTCATATCAACCTTACATCGACCTCACATCTACCTCACATCGACCTCACATCGACTTCCCACAAACCTCCCAACGACCTTCCAACGACCTCACACCGACCTCACATCGACCTCTCACGGAACTCACGTCGACCTCCAACCGACCTCACATCGACCTCCCAGCGACCTCACTTCGACCGCAAATCGACCTCCCACCGACCTCACATCGACCTCAAATTGACCTCCCATCGACCTTTCACCAACCTCCCATCGACCTCCCAACTACTTCACATTGACCTCCCATCGAACTTCCACCGACCTCACATCCACCTCACATCGACCTCCAACCGACCTCCCACAGACCAACCAACCCCTCACGTCGACCTCACATCTACTCCAATCGACTTCTCACCGACATCACTTCGACCACCCACCGACCTCCCACGACCTCACAATTACCTCACATCGAACTCACATCGAACTAACAACGTCCTCACACCGACCTCACATCGACCGCCCACGGAACTCACGTCGACCACCCTCCGACCTCATTTCGAACTAACATCGACCTAAGACCGACCTCACACTGATCTCCCACCGACCTCACATCGACCTCCCATCGACTCTCATCTACCTCACATCGAACTCCCATCGACCTCCCATCGACCACACACTGAACTTCAACCGACCTCACACTAACCTCACATCGACCTCCCAGCGACCTCACTTCAACCTCACATCAACCTCCCATCGACCTTACATCGACCTCACATCGACCTCTTATCGACCTCCCATCAACCTTCCATCGACCTCCCATCAACCTCCAATCGACCTACCATTGACCTTTCATTGACTCCAATCGACCTTCCACCGACCTCCCACCGAACTTCCTCCGACCTCCCACCAACCTACAACCGAACGCCCACTAAAATCCAACCGACGTCACACAGACCTCATAACGACCTCCCAGTGACCTCACTTCGTTCTCTCATCGACCTCCAACAAACCTCACATCAACCTCACATTGACCTCCCATCGACCTCACATAGACCTCAAACAAAACGCCCACTGAAATCTAACCGACCTCACACCTACCTCACATCGACCTCCCAGCGACCTAACATCGATCTCATATCGACCTCCCACCAACCTCACATTGACCTCACATCGATCTCCCAGCGACCTCACATCGAACTCCCTTTGACTTCTCACCGACATTACTTCGACCTCCCACCGACCTTCCACCGACTCACATTGACCTCACACCGACCTCAAACTAACCTCCCATCGACCTCACAACGACTTCCCCTAAACCTCCCACCAATTTACACCGACTTCCCTCCGACCTCCTACAGACCCACATTGACCTCATACCGACCTCACACTGACCTCACACCGACCTCCCATCGACCTAACACCGACCTCACACCAATCTCCAACCAACCTCTCATCGACCTCCCATCGACCTCCCACCTACCTCACATCAAACTCTCATCGACCTCCCACCGACCGTCCACTGAACTCAAACTGACCTCACACTAACCTCACATCTACCTCCCAGCAAACTCACTTCGACCTCACATCAACCTCCCACCGACCTTACATCAACATCACTTCGACCTCTTATCGACATCCCATCGACCTTCCTTCGACCTCCCATCAACCTCCAATCGACCTACCATCGACCTTACATTGACTCGAATCGACCTCCTAACGAACTCCCACCGAACTCCCATCGACCTTTAACCAACCTCCCACCGAACGCCCACTAAAAACCAATCGACCTAAGATCGACCTCCAACAAACCTCACATCGACCTCACATTGACCTCCGAACAACCTTCCATTGACCTCCAACCGAACGCCCACTGAAATCTAACCGACCTCAATCTGACATCACATCGACCTCCCACCAACCTCACATCGATCTCATATCGAGCTCCCACTGACCTCACATCGACCTCCCTTTGACATCCCAACGACCTCCCATCGACATCATACTTACCTCACATCGAACTCGAATCGACCTCCCACCGACCGCCAACTGAATTCCAACCAACCTTACACTAACCTCACATCGACCTCCCAGCGACCTCACTTCAACCTCACATCGACCTCCCACCGACCTCACATCCACCTCACATCGACCTCCAATGGACCGACCATCGAACTCCCACCGATCTCCCATCGACCTCACACCGACCTCAAACTAACCTCCCATCGACCTCACAACGACTTCCCCTAAACCTCCAACCAATTTACACCGACCTCCCACCGACCTCCCATCGACCTCCCATCGACTTCTCAATGACATTACTTCGACCTCCCACTGACCTCCTACAGACTCACATTGACCTCATACCGACCTCACACTGACCTCACACCGACCTCCCATTGACCTAACACCGACCTCACACCGATCTCCAACCGACCTCTCATCGACCTCCCATCGACCTCCCACCTACCTCACATCAAACTCCCATCGACCTCCAACCGACCGTCCATGGAACTCAAACTGACCTCACACTAACCTCACATCTACCTCCCAGCAAACTCACTTCGACCTTACATCAACCTCCCACCGACCTTACATCAACATCACTTCGACCTCTTATCGACATCCCATCGACCTTCCTTCGACCTCCCATCAACCTCCAATCGACCTACCATCGACCTTACATTGACTCGAATCGACCTCCTAACGAACTCCCACCGAACTCCCATCGACCTTTAACCAACCTCCCACCGAACGCCCACTAAAAACCAATCGACCTAAGATCGACCTCCAACAAACCTCACATCGACCTCACATTGACCTCCGAACAACCTTCCATTGACCTCCAACCGAACGCCCACTGAAATCTAACCGACCTCAATCTGACATCACATCGACCTCCCACCAACCTCACATCGATCTCATATCGAGCTCCCACCGACCTCACATCGACCTCCCTTTGACATCCCAACGACCTCCCATCGACCTCCCACTTACCTCACATCGAACTCGAACCGACCTCCCACCGACCGCCAACTGAATTCCAACCAACCTTACACTAACCTCACATTGACCTCCCAGCGACCTCACTTCAACCTCACATCGACCTCCCACCGACCTCACATCCACCTCACATCGACCTCCCATGTACCGACCATCGAACTCCCACCGATCTTCCATCGACCTCACATCGACCTCAATTAGACCTCCCACCGATTTCACATCGACCTATCATCGACCTCACATCGAATTCACATCGATATCACTTCGACCTCCCACCAACCTTCCACCGATCTACCAACGACCTCACATCGACCTCACGTCGAACTCCCACAGACCTCACGTCGACCTCACAATGACCTCACATCGACCTCACATCGATCTCACACCGATCTCCCTTCGAACTCCAATCGAGCTCCAATCGACCTCCCAACGACCTCCAATTGACCTTACAACGACCTCACATCGTCTGCAATCGACCTCTCACCGACCTCCAACTGGCCTCACTACGAGCTCCAATCGACCTTCCATCGACTTTCCACCGACATCACTTCGAACTCCCACCGACCTCCCAACGACCTCACATCGACCTCACATCGACCTCACATCGACCTCCCTCGGACATCACGTCATCTTCACATCGACCTCACATCGACCTAACACCGACCTTACACCAACCTCCCACCGACCTTCAACCGACATCCAAAAAACCTCACATCAACCGCCAATTGACCTTCAACGCACCTCACATTGACTCCAATCGACCTGCCACCGGACTCCCACCAACCTCCCAACGACCTTCAACCGACATCCAAAAAACCTCACATCAACCGCCAATTGACCTTCCACCAACCTCACATTGACTCCAATCGACCTGCCACCGGACTCCCACCAACCTCCCACCAACCTCCCACCGAAAGGCTACTGAAGTCTAACCTACCTCACACCGACCTCACATCGACCTCACATAAACCTCCCACCGACCTCACATAGACCTCACATCGATCTCTCATCGACCTCAAATTGACCTCACACTGACCTCAAACCGATCTCACATCGACGTCAAATCGACCTCTCACAGACCTCACATCGACCTACCATCAAACTCCCACCCATATCCCATCGACCTTAAACCAACAACACATCGACCTCACACTGACCTCACACAGACCTCCCATCGACTTCACATTGACCTCACATCGACCTCCCATCGATCTCACATCGACTTACACCGACCTCACACTAGCCTCACGTCAACCTCACATCAACCTCCCACCGACCTCACATCGACCTCACATCGACCTCACATCGACCTCACATTGACCTCCCAACGATCTCCCATCGACCTCACACCGACCTCTCACAGACCTCACATCGACCTCACATCGCCCTTCCATCGAACTCCCACTTATCTCCCATTGACCTTACACCGACAACACATCGACCTAACACTGACCTCAAACCGACCTCCCATCAACTTCACATCGACATCACATCGACCTCCCATTGATCTCACATCAACCTAACATCGACCTCATATCGACCTCACACTGACCTCAAACCGATCTTCCATCGACCTCAAATCGACCACTCACAGACCTCACATCGACCTCACATCGACCTACCATCGAACTCGCAACGATCTCTCATCGACCTTACACCAACCTCACATCGACATCAAATCGATTTCCCTTCAACCTCACACCGACCTCACATCGACCTCCCATGGAACTCACGTCAACCTCCCACTGACCTCACATCGACCTCACTTCGACCTCACATCGACCTTCCATGACCTCAAACCGACCTAACATCAACCTCCCATGGAACTCACGTCGACCTCCCTCCGACCTCACATCGATCTCACATCGATCTCATATCGACCTCCCACATACCTTACATCGACATCCATTTGACATCCCAGCAAACTCGCATCGACCTCCCACTTACATCACATCGAACTCCAATCAACCTCCCACCGACCGCCCACTGAACTCCAACCGACCTCACACTAACCTCACATCGACCTCCCAGCGACCTCACTTCGACCTCACATTGACCTCCCACCCACCTCCAATCGACCTACCATCGAACTCCCACCGACCTCACATCGACCTCCAATCGACCTTACACAGACTTCACATCGACTGCAATCGACCTCTCACCGACCTCCAACCGGCCTCCCTACGACCTTCTATCGACTACCCACCGACATCACTACGACCTCTCACCGACCTCCCAAGGACCTCACATCGACCTTAAAACGACCTTCCAACGATTCAAATCGACCTCCCACAGACATCACGTCAACTTCACATCAACATCACATCGACCTAACATCGACCTCACACCAACCTCCCACCGACCTTCAACCGACCTTCCAAAAATATCACATCAACCTCCGATCAACCTCAAATCGACCTTCCACCGACCTCACATTGACTCCAAACGGCCTCCCACCAGACTCCCACAAACCTCCCACTGAAAGCCTACTGAAATCCAACCGACCTCACATCGACCTCATACCAACCTCCCAGCGACCTCACATCGACCTCACATCGACATCACATCGACCTCAAATCGACCTCACATTGACCTCCCAACGAGCTCCCATCGACCTCACACAGACCTTTCACCGACCTCACACTGACCTCAAACCGATCTCCAATCGACGTCAAATCGACCTCACATTGACCTACCATCTAACTCCCACCGATCTCCCATCGATCTTACACCAACAACACATCGATCTCACACTGACCTCACACCGACCTCCCATCGACTTCACATTGACCTCACATTGACCTCCCACAGATCTCACATCGACTTAAACCGACCTCACACTGACCTCACGTCGACCTCACATAAACCTCCCACTGACCTCACATCTACCTCACATCGACCTCACTTCGACCTCACATCGACCTCCCACCGACCTCACATCGACCTCACATCGACCTCCCATCCACCTACCATTGAACTCCCACCGATCTCCCATCGATTTACACTGACCTCACACTGACCTCACACTGACCTCACACTGACCTAACACCAACCTCCCATCGACCTCACATCAACCTAAATTCGACCTCCCACCGATCTCACATCGACCTCACATCGACCTAACATCGACCTCACATCGACTTCACATCGATCTCACATCGACCTCCCACCAACCTTAACCAACCTACCAACGACCTCACACCGACCTCACATCAAACTGCCACGGACCTCACATCGACCTCACATCGACCTCACATCGATCTCACACGGAACTCCAACCGACCTCAAACTAACCTCACATCTTCTTTTTCTTTAATTTTAGGTGCCAACGATCAATGAATTGATCATTCTGGCTCCTATGTTTCAGAGGGGTTTGCGATGTTACTGCCATGGGTTTCAATGGGATACTTCACTGGTTGCAAGAGCGACTCAGCAGTGGTGTTATGAACTGGCGGTTGGAATACAGGAGGCAATAGACACAAATTTATCGAGTGTAGCGGCCTCAACTGTTGCTTTTGTAAGCTTGTTCCAGTCCCTTATTGTCTTCGGCAGGAATGAGGAGCTTCTGTACTTTGTTCTTGTTTTTACCAGCCGGAACTGTTTGTCGTGACTTCGTCGCAGTCTGAGGGAAGATGAACGAGTTTCTGTTTGATTCCGGAGCAGTGCACCAGCCCATTTGTTATCTTGAAAAACATGGTGAGCCTGGATAGTCGTCGTCGTTCTTCCAATGTCGACCAGCCTAGTGTTTCCAGCATGCAGCCAACACTCGATGTGCTTCTGTAGCAGTTCATGACAAAGCGTGCTGCCCGTCGCTGGACCGCCTCCAACCTGTCGATGCTTTTCTGGGTAAATCGACCTCCCAGCGACCTCACTTGGACCTCACAACGATCTCAAACCGACCTCACATCGACCTCACATCAAACTCCTATCGACCTACCATCAAACTCCCACCGATCTCCCATCGACTTACACCGACCTCACACTGAACTCACACCGACCTCCCATCGACCTCACAACGACCTCAATTTCGACCTCCCAACGACCTCACATCGACCTCACATCGAACTCACATTGACCTCACATCGACTCCACATCGATCTCACATCGACTTCATAAAAACCTCCCACCAACCAACCAACGACCTCCCACCAACTTCAGATCGACCTCCCACGGAACTCACGTTGACCTCCCAACCGACCTCACATCAACCTCCCGCGACCTCACTTCGACCTAACACCGACCTCCCACCGACCTCCCACCGACCTCAAATCGAACTTAAATTGACCTCCCATCGACCTATCACCAACCTCCCATCGAACTCCCAACTACTTCACATCGACCTCCCTTCGAACTTCCACCGACCTCACATCCACCTCACATCGACCTCCAACCGACCTCTCACAGACCTCCCACGGACCTCAAGTCGACCTCACATCTACTCCAATCGACATCCAACTGACCTCCCACTGACGTCCCACCAACCTCCAATCGACCTCCCATTAACTTTTCACCGATATCACTTCGACCACCCACCGACCTCCCATGACCTCAAATTGACCTCACACCGACCTCACATCGACCTCACATCGACCTACCAATAACAACACACCGACCTCACACCGACCTCACATCAAACTCCCACGGAACTCACATCGACCTCCCACCGATCTCACATCGACCTCACATCGATCTCATATCGACCTCCCAGCGACCTCACATCGACCTGCCTTTGACATCGCAACGACCTATCATCGAACTTCCACTTACCTCACATCGAACTTCAATCGACCTCCCACTGACCGCCCAGTGAACTCCAACCGACCTCACACTGACCTCACATCGACCTCCCAGCGACCTCACTTTGACCTCACATCGACCTCCCACCGACCTCCCATCGACCTACCATCGACCTCCCACCGACCTCACATCGACCTCACATCAACCTAACATCGACCTCACATCGACTTCACATCGATCTCACATCGACTTCATACCAACCTTCCACCGACCTACCAACGACCTCACACCAATCTCACATCGAACTCCCACGGACCTCATATCGACCTCACATTGATCTCACAGTGATCTCCCACCGACCTTCGACCTCCAATTAACCTCCCTTCGACCTCAAATTGACCTTACACTGACCTCACATCGACTGCAATCGAACTCTCACCGACCTCCCACCGGCCTCCCTACGACATCCCATCGAACTTCCATCGACTTCCCACCGACATCACTTCGACCTCCCACCGAACTCCCAACGACCTCACATCGAACCCACATCGACCTCACATCGACCTCCTACGGACATCACGTCAACTTCACATCGATCTCACATCGACCTAACACCGACCTCACATCAACCTCCCATCAACCTCCAATCGACCTTCCACCGGACTCCCACCAACCTCCCACCAACCTCCCATCGAAAGCCCACTGAAATCCAACCTACCTCAAACCGACCTCACATCGACCTCACATCAACCTCCCACCGACCTCACTTCGACCTCACATCGACCTGACATCGACCTCAAATCGACCTCACATTGACCTCCCAACGATCTCACATCGACCTCACATTGACCTTTCACCGACTTCACACTGAACTCAAACCGATCTCCCATCGACGTCAAATCGACCTCTCACAGACCTTACATCGACCTCACATCGACCTACCATCGAACTCCCACCTATATCCCATCGACATTACATCGACATCACATCGACCTAACACTGACCTCAAACCGACCTCCCATTGACTTCACATCGACCTCACATCGACCTCCCATTGATCTCAAATTAACATAACATCGACCTCACATCGACCTCACATTGACCTCCCAACGATCTTCCATCGACCTCAAATCGACCACTCACAGACCTCACATCGACCTCACATCGACCTACCATCGAACTCCAAACGATCTCTCATTGACCTTACACCGACCTCACATCGATCTCAGATCGACTTCCCACAAACCTCACACCGACCTCACATCGACCTCCAACGGAACTCACGTCGACCTCCCACCGACCTCACATCGACCTCACTTCGACCTTACATTGACCTTCCACGACCTCAAACCGACCTAAAATCAACCTCTCACGGAACTCACGTCAACCTCCCTCCGACCTCACAACGACCTCACATTGATCTCATATCGACCTCCCACAAACCTCACATCGACATCCCTTTGACATCCCAGCAAACTCCAATCGACCTCCTACTTACATCACATCGAACTCCAATCGACCTTCCACCGACCGCCCACTGAACTCCAACCGACCTCACACTTATCTCACATCGACCTCCCAGCGACCTCAATTCGACCTCACATCGATCTCCCACCGACCTCACACCGACCTCCCATCGATGTAACTTCGATCTCAATTCGACCTCCCACCGTCCTCATATCGACCTTACATCAGCCTAACATCGATCTCACATCGACTTCCCACCAACCTTTCAT
This sequence comes from Lymnaea stagnalis, assembly GCA_964033795.1. NCBI lineage: Eukaryota > Metazoa > Mollusca > Gastropoda > Lymnaeidae > Lymnaea > Lymnaea stagnalis. The sequence continues at coordinate 194,953 of CAXITT010000690.1, read as the reverse complement.
TGACCTACCAACGAACTCACACCGACCTAACTTCGAACTCCCATGGACCTCACGTAGACCTCACATTAATCTCACATCGACCTCACATCTATCTCACACCAATCTCCCACCGACCTCACACTGACATCAAACCGATCTCCCATCGACGTTAAATCGACCTCTCACAGACCTCACATCAACCTACCATCGAACTCCCATCGATCTCCCATCGACATTACACCGACCTCACATCGACTGCAATTGTCCTCTCACCGACCTATCACCGACCTCTCACCGGCCTCCCTACGACCTTCCGTCTACTTCCCACCGTCATCAATTTGACCTCCCACCAAAATCACTTCGACCTCCCACCGACCTCTCAACGACCTCACAACGACCTCACATCGACCTCACATCGACCACACATCAACATCGCAACGATTCACATCGACCTCCCACGGACAGCACGTCAATTTCAAATCGATCTCACATCGACCTAACACCGATCTCACACCAAGCTCCCACCGACCTTCAACCGACCTCCCAAAAACCTCAAATCAACCTCCCATCAACCTCCAATCGACCTCAGACCGATCGCCCAGTGAACTCCAACCGACCTCACACTGACCTCACATTGACCTCCCAGCGACCTCACTTTGACCTCACATCGACCTCACATCGACCTCCCACCGACCTCCCATCGACCTACCATCGACCTTTCTCTGACCTCACATCGACCTCACATCAACCTAACATCGACCTTAAATCGACTTCACATCGATCTCACATCGACTTCCCAACACCTTTCCACCGACCTACCAATGACCTCAAACAGACCTCACATCGAACTCCCACGGACCTAACATCGACCTCACATCGATCTCACAGCGATCTCCAACCATCCTCACTTTGGTCACACTCTGGTTACACTTTGGTTACTTTTTGGTTACCTTTTGATTTCACTTTGGTTACACTTTGGTTACACTTTGGTTACACTTTGACAACACTTTGGTTACACTTTGGTTACCTTTTAATTACACATTGGTTACACTTTGAATACACTTCGGTTACAATTTGACTACACTTTGGTTACACTTTGACTACACTTTTGTTAAACTTGGACTACACTTTGGTTACACTTTAACTACACATAGGTTACACATTGTTACACTTTGACTACACTTTATTTACACTTTGGTTACACTTTGACTACACTTTGGTTACACTTTGACTACACTTTGACTACACTTTGGTTACACTTTGGTTACACTTTGGTTACACTTTGGTTACACTTTGGTTACACTTTGACTACACTTTGGTTACACTTTGACTACACTTTTGTTAAACTTGGACTACACTTTGGTTACACTTTAACTACACATAGGTTACACATTGTTACACTTTGACTACACTTTATTTACACTTTGGTTACACTTTGACTACACTTTGGTTACACTTTGACTACACTTTGACTACACTTTGGTTACAATTTGACTGCACTTTTTGACTACACTGTATTTACATCTCACATTGACCTCCCAGCGACCTCCCATCGGCCTCCCATCGACCTCCAACCGACCTCCCATCGAACTACCATCGACCTTCCACCAACCTCACATCCACCTCACATCGACCTTCAACCAACCTCCACAGACCTTTAACGGACCTCACGTCGACCTAAAATCGACCTCACATCAACCTCACACCGACCTCACACCGACCTCCCACCGACCTACCAATGACCTCACAATTACCTAACATCGACCTCATTTGGACCTCACGTCGATTCACATCGACTCACATCGACTTTACATCGACCTCAGATCGACCTCACACCGACCTCTCACCGATCGACCATCGACCTCCCACAGACCGCCCACTAAACTCCAACCGACCTCACACCGACTTCCATTCGACCTCCACAGACCACCCACGGACCTCACGTCGACATCACATTGACCTCACATTGATCTCACACCGACCTCCCACCTTCCCACAGACCGCCCACTAAACTCCAACCGACCTCACACCGACTTCCATTCGACCTCCACAGACCACCCACGGACCTCACGTCGACATCACATTGACCTCACATTGATCTCACACCGACCTCCCACCAACCACAAAACGACCTACCAATGACCTCACAATTACCTAACATCTAACTCCCTTGGACCTCACGTCGACTCACATCGACTTTACATCGACCTCAGACCGATGTCACACCGATCTCCCAACGACCTCACATTGACCTCACACCGACCTCACACCGACCACCCACGGACCTCACGTCAACCTAACATCGACCTCATTTCGACCTCACACCGACCTCACACCGATCTCATATTGACCTCCCAGCGACCTCATATTGACCTCACATCGACCTCCCATCGACGTCCCACCGACCTTCCATCGAACTACCATCGACTTTCCACCAAATTCACATCCACCTCACATTGGCCTCCAACTAACCTCCACAGACCTTTAACGGACCTCACGTCGACCTCCCACCGACCTCCCACCGACCTCCCACCAACCTGTTACCAACCTCCCACTGACCCCATACCGATCTCCCACCTACCTCACACCGACCTCCCACGGACATCACATGGACCTAAAATTGACCTCAATTCGACCTTACATTGACCCCACACTGACCTCTCACTGACCTCACACCGAACTCCCATCGACCTCACATCAACCTCAATTCGACCTCCACCGACTTCACATCGACTACAATCGATCTCCCATCTACCTCCCACCGGCCTCCCAAAGACCTCCCATCGACCTTCCATCGACTCCCACCAACATCACTTTGACCTCACACCGACCTCCCAACGACCTCACATTGACCTCACAGCGACCTCACATTGACCTCCCAACGATCTTCCATCGACTTCACACCGACCTTCCAACGACCTCACACTGACATTAAAACCGATCTTTCGTCGAACTCAAATCGAACTCTCACAGACCTCACATCGACCTCACATAGACATACCATCGAACTCCCAATGATCTCCTATCGACCTTACACCTACCTCACACCGACCTCAGTCTGACCTGACACTGACCTCCTATCGAACTCACATCGACCTCACATCGACCTCCCACTGAGCTTACATCGACCTCACATCGACCTCTCATCGACCTTACATCGACCTCACACCGAACACCCACCGACCTCACACTGAACTTAAAACCGATCTTCCGTCGAACTCAAATCGAACTCTCACAGACCTCACATCGAACTCACATAGACATACCATCGAACTCCCAACGATCTCCTATCGACCTTACACCTACCTCACACCGACTTCAGTCTGACCTGACACTGACCTCCCATCGAACTCACATCGACCTCACATCGACCTCCCACTGAGCTGACATCGACCTCACATCGACCTCTCATCGACCTTACATCGACCTCACACCGAACACCCACCGACCTCACACTGACCTTAAAACCAATCTTCCGTCGAACTCAAATCGAACTCTCACAGACCTCACATCGAACTCACATAGACATACCATCGAACTCCCAACGATCTCCTATCGACCTTACACCTACCTCACACCGACTTCAGTCTGACCTGACACTGACCTTCCATCGAACTCACATCGACCTCACATCGACCTCCCACTGAGCTTACATCGACCTCACATCGACCTCACATCGACCTTACATCGACCTCACACTGAAATCCCACCGACCTCACACTGACCTTAAAACCGATCTTCCGTCAACCTCAAATCAACCTCTTACAGACCTCACATCGACCTCACATCGACATACCATCGAAATCCCACCGATCACCTATTGACCTTACACCGACCTCACACCGAACTCGCTCTTACCCCACACTGACCTCCCATCGACATCACATCAACCTCACATCGACCTCCCTCCGAGCTTACATCGACCTCACATCGACCTCACATCGACCTTACATCAACCTCACATCGACCTCGCATCGACCTCACATCGACTTCCCCCAAACCTCCCACGAACCTACCAACGAACTCACACCGACCTCACATCGAACTCCCACAAAACTCACGTCGACCTCCAACGGACATCATATTGACCTCACAGCGACCTCACTTCGAACTCACATTGACCTAAAATTAACCTTCCATAGACTTCTCACCAACCTTTCATCAACCTCCCATCGACCTTCCACCGACCTCACATCCACAGCACATCGACCTCCAACCGACCTCCCAGAGACCTCCCACGGACCTCACATCGACCTCACATCTACTCCAATTGACATCCAAACGACCTCCACTGACCTCCACCAACCTCCCACCGATCTCGTACCAACCTCCAATCGACCTCCCTTTGACTTCTCAACGACATTACTTCGACCTCCCACCGACTCACATTGACCTCAATTCGACCTCACATTGACCTCCCAACGACCTCACATTGACCTCACAGTGACCTCCCACCGACCTCACACTGACCTTAAAACCGATCTTTCGTAGACCTCAAATCGACCTCTCACAGATCTCACATCGAACTCACATCGACATACCATCGAACTCCCACCGATCTTCTATCGACCTTACACCGACCTCACACCGACCTCACTCTGACCTCACACTGACCTCCCATCGAACTCACATCGTCCTCACATCGACCTCCCACTAAGCTTACATCGACCTCACATCGACCTCACATCGACCTTACATCGACCTCACACCGACCTCCCACCGACCTCACACTGACCTTAAAACCAATCTTCCGTCAACCTCAAACCGACTTCCCACAGACCTCACATTGACCTCACATCGACATACCATCGAAATCCCACCGATCACCTATTGACCTTACACCAACCTCACACCGACCTCGCTCTTATCCCACACTGACCTCTCATCGACCTCACATCAACCTCACATCGACCTCACATCGACCTCCCACCGAGCTTAAATCGACCTCACATCGACCTCACATCGACCTTACATAAACCTCACATCGACCTCGCATCGACCTCACATCGACTTCCCACAAACCTCCCACGAAACTACCAACGAACTCACACCGACCTCACATCGAACTCCCACGGAACTCACGTCGACCTCCAACGGACATCACATCGACCTCCCAGCGACCTCACTTCGACCGCACATTGACCTCCAACCGACCTCACATCGACCTAAAATTAACCTTCCATAGACTTCTCACCAACTTTTAATCAACCTCCCATCGACCTTCCACCAATCTCACATCAAGCTCACATCGACCACCAACTGACCTCCAACAGGCCTACCAAGGACCTCACGTCGACCTCACATCTACTCCAATCGTAATCCAACCGACCTCCCACTGACCTCCCACAAACCTCCCACCAACCTCCTATCGACCTCCCCTTCGACTTCTCACCGACATCAATACGACCGTCCACCGACCTCCCACGACCTCAAATCGACCTCACATCGACCTCACATTGACCTAGCAATGACCTTACATCGACCTCCCACGGAACTCACTTCGACCTCCCACCGACCTCTCAACGACCTCACAACGACCTCACATCGTCCTCACATCGACCTCACATCAACATCCCAACGATTCACATCGACCTCCCACGGATAGCACGTCAACTTCAAATCGATCTCACATCGACCTAACACCGACCTCACACCAAGCTCCCACCGACCTTCAACCGACCTCCCAAAAACCTCACATCAACCTCCCATCAACCTCCAATCGACCTCAGACCGATCGCCCAGTGAACTCCAACCGATCTCACACTGACCTCACATTGACCTCCCAGCGACCTAACTTTGACCTCACATTGACCTCACATCGACCTCCCACCGACCTCCACCCACCTACCATCGACCTTTCACCGACCTCACATCGACCTTACATCAACCTAACATCGACCTTAAATCGACTTCACATCGATCTCACATCGACTTCCCAACACCTTTCCACCGACCTACCAACGACCTCACACCGACCTCACATCGAACTCCCACGGACCTAACATCGACCTCACATCAATCTCACAGCGATCTCCAACCATCCTCACACTGACTTCACAACGACCTCATAACAACCTCCCTCCAAACTCACATCGACATCCCTTTGACATCCCAGCAACCTCCCATCGACCTCCCACTTACATCACTTCAAACTCCAATCGACCTCCCACCGACCGCCCACTGAACTCCAACCGATCTCACACTAACCTCACATCAACCTCCCACCGACCTCACTTCGACCTCACATCGACCTCACATCGACCTCACATCGACCTCAAATCGACCTCACATTGACCTCCCAACGATCTCCCATCGACCTCACATTGACCTTTCACCGACTTCACACTGACCTCAAACCGATCTCCCATCGACGTCAAATCGACCTCTCACAGACCTCACATCCACCTCACATCGACCTATCATCGAACTCCCACCTATATCTCATCGACCTTACATCGACATCACATCGACCTAACACTGACCTCAAACCGACCTCCAACCGACCTCACACCAACCTCACATCGACCTCCAATCGACATCATTTCAACCTCACATCAACCTCCCATCGACTCCCCACCGACACCACTTCGACCTCCTGCAGACCTCACATCGACCTCACATCGATCTCACATCGACCTCACAGCGACCTCACATCGACCTCACACCGACCTCATACCGACCTCACACCAACCTCCCACCGACCTCTAATCGACATACCAACGACCACCAATAGACCTTACAACTGACCTCACAACGATCTCCCATCGACCTTACATCGACCTCCAACCGATCTCCCACAGACCACCCACTGACTTCACGTCGAGCTCACATAAACTCCAATCGACCTCCCACCGACCTCACATAAACTCCAATCAACTTCCTACCGACCTCACACCGACCTCAAACCAACTCTCACTGACCTCCCAACGACCTCCAATTGATCTCCCATGGACTTCCCAACGTCATCACTTGGACCTCCCACCGACCTTTCATCGACCTCCCAACGATTTCCCATCGACATCACTTAAACCTCCCACCGACCGACCATCGACTTCCCACCAACCGCCCACTGAACTCCAACCGACCTCACACCGACCTCACATCGAACTCCCAGCGACCTAACTTCGACCTCACATCGACCTCACACCAACATAACATCATCATGACATCGACCTCCAGCCAACCTCACATTGACCTCACATTGACATCCAATCGACCTACGTTCGACCTCCAATCGACCTACCACCGACCTGACGTAAACTCCAATCGACCTCCCACCGACCTCACACTGACCTACCACCAACCTCTCACTGACCTCCCACCGACCTCCCATCGACCTCTCATCGAATTCCCACCGACATCACTTGTACCTCCCAAAAACCTACGATCGACCTCACACCGACCTCACATCGACATCTCACGGACCTCACGTCCACATAACAACGACCTCATTTTGACCTCAAACCGATCTCCCACTGACCTCACACCGACCTCATACCGACCTCCCATAAACCTCACATCGACCACCCATCGAACACCCATCGACCTCCAATCGACCTCCCACCGACCTCACATCGACTCCAATCAACCTCCCAACGACATCCCAGTTACCTCCCACCGACCTCTCACCAACCTCCCACCGACCTCCCACCGACAACCCATCGATCTCCCATCGACTTCACACCAACATAACTTCAGCCTCCCACTGACCTCCCACCAACCTCCCACCGACCTTTCATCGATATCCCAACGATTCCCAACCATCATCAATTCAACCTTCCACCGACCGACGATCGACCCCCCATCGACCTCCCACCGACCGCCAACTGAACTCTAACCGACCTAACACAGACCTCACATCAACCTCCCAACGACCTCACATCGACCTCCCATCGAACTCTCACCGACCTGCAATCGACCTCCCAACTACCTCACATCAAACTACCATCGAACTCCCACCAACATAGCATCCCCTCACATTGACCTCCAACAGATCTCCCACAGACCTCCCACGGACTTCTTGTCGACCTCACATCCACCTCACACCGACCTCACACCAATCTCCCACTGACCTCACACCGACCTTCCATCGACCTCCCATCGAAGTCCTTAAGACATCACTTCGACTTCCCATCGACCTCCCACCGACCGCCTACCGAAATCCTTTCGACCTCCCACCAACCTACTGCCTACCTCTCACTAACTTCCCACCGACTTCTCACCGACCTCCCATCGACCTCCCATCGACTTCCCAATGACATCACTTTGACCTCCAAACGATTGCACATAGACCTCCCACCGACCGCCCACTGAAATGCAACCGACCTCAATACGACTTCACATCGACCTCCCAGCGACCTCACTTCGACCTCACACCGACCTCCCATCAACCTCCCAACGACCTCCAATCAACCTCCCACTGACCTCACATCGACTCAAATCGACCTCCCATAGACACAATACAACCTCCCACCGAACTCCCATCGACCTCCCATCGACTTCCCACCGACATCACTTCGACCTCCCATTGACCTCCCACTGACTGCCTAATGAAATCCTATTGACTTCCCACCAACCTCCTACCGACCTCCCACTGACCTTCCATCGATCTCCCATCGACTTCCACTGACATCACTTCAACCTCCCACTAACCGCACATAGACCTCCCATCAACCTCCCACTGACCGCCCACTGAAATCTAACCGACCTCACACCAACATCACATCGATCTTCAATCGACCTCATTTCAACCTCACATCGACCTCCCACCGACCTCACAATGAACTCACATCGACCTCCCATCGACTTCTCACCGACACCACTTCGACCTTCCAACGACCTCACACCGAACTCACATCGACATCACACCGACCTCACATCGACCTCACAGCGACCTCACATCGACCTCACAATGACTTCATACCGACCTCACACCGACCTTACACCGACCTCTAATCGACATACCAACGACCTCCCATACACCTAACAACTGACCTCACAACGATCTCCCATCGTCCTCACATCGACCTCCAACTAATCTCCCACAGATATCCCACGGACTTCACGTTGAGCTCACATCAACCTCCAATCGACCTCCCACCGACCTCACATAAACTCCAATCGACCTCCTTCCGACCTCACACCGACCTCCAACCAACCTCTCACTGACCTCTTACCGACCTCCAATTGATCTCCCAACGATTTCCCACCGACATCACTTCAACCTCCCACCGACCAACCATCGACCCCCCACCGACCGCCAGCTGAACTCCAACTGACCTCACACCGACCTAACATCGACCTCCCAGCGACCTCACTTCGACCTAGCATCGACCTCCCACCGACATCACATCAACCTTACATCGACCTATATTGACCTCACATTTACCTCCCTTCGACCTACCTTCGATCTCCAATCGACCTCCCACCGACCTCACACTGAACTCCCACCAACCTCTCACTGACATCCCTCCAACCTCACATCGACCTCACATCGACCTCACATCGACGTCAAATCGACCTCACATCGACCTCACATCGACCTTCCACCAATCTCCTACCGACCTTCCAACGATCTCACGACGACCTCACATCGACCTCCCACGGACCTCCCGTCAACCTTACATAAACCTCACTTCGACCTCAAACCGATCTTCCACCGACCTCCCACCGACCTTTCATCGACCTCCCATCAATTTCCCATTGACATCACTTCGACCTCCCACCGACCTCCCATCGACCTCCCATCTACCTCCCACCGACTGCCCAATGAACTCCCCTATCCCTATCCCTAACCTACCTCACATCGACCTCACATCGACCTCACATCGACCTCACATCGACCTCAAACCGACCTCACATCGAACTACAATCGACATTCCACCAACCAAACATCCACCTCACATCGACCTCCACCAACCTTCACAGACCTCCCAAGGACCTCACTTTGACCTCACATCGACCTAACAACGACCTCTCACAGACCTAACACCGATCTCCCAGTGACCTCACACCGATCTCACAGCGTCCTCACATCGACCTCCCATTGACCTCAAATCGATCTTGCACCGACTTCCCACCGATACCAATTCGACCTCCCAACGACCTCACATCGACCTCACATTGACCTCACATTGACATCAAAGCGACCTCACATCGACCTCACCCCGACCTAACACCGACATCACACCGTCCTCACACCGACCTCACATCGACATACCAAGGACCTCCCATTGACCTCCCACGGACTTCACGTCGACCTCACATCGATCTCCAATCGACCTCCCACCGACCTCACATAAACTCCAATCGACCTCATTCCGACCTCTCACTGACCTCCCACCGACCTCCCACCGACCTCCAATTGACCTCCCATGGACTTCCCACCGACATCACTTGGACCTCCCACTGACCTCCCATCGACCTTTCATCGAACTCCCACTGACCTCACATCGACCTGACATCAACCTCAAACCAACCTCACATTGACCTCACATCGAACTCACATCGACCTCCCTTCTACCTACCTACGACCTCCAATCGACATATCACCGACCTCACATAAACTCCAATCCACCTACCACCGACCTCACACTGACCTCTCTAACCCCAACCCTAACCCTAACCCTAACGCTAACCCTAACCTACCTACCTACCTTAATTCCTACCTACCTACCACTTTACCTACCCACCTACCTACCAACCTACTTACCCTAATACTAACCCTTACTCTAACACTAACCCTAACCTACCTACATACATTCCTATTTATCTACGTACCTACCTACGTACCGACCCACTGACCTACCAACCATAACCCTAACTCTAACCCTAAACCTAACCATAACCCTAACCCTAACCCTAATCCTAACCTACCAACCTACCTACCTAAAAACAAACCTACCTACCTACCACTTTAACTACCCACCTACCTACCCTAACTCTAACCCTTACCCTAACCCTAAACCTAACCATAACCCTAACCCCAACCCTAACCCTAACACTAAACAATAACCTACCTACCGACTTACCGACCTACTTACCTACCTACCTACCTACCTACAATAACCCTAACCCTAACCATAACCATAACCCTAAACCAAACCCTAATCCTCAGCCTAAACCTAACCTTAACCATAAACCTAATCCTATCCTACCTTACTACCTAACAATCTACCTACATACCTACCTATCTAACTACCCTGACCCTAACCTTAACCCTAACCCTAACCATAACCCTAACCCAAACACTACCCCTTACCCTAAACTACCTACCTACCTACATATGTACCTACTGACCTACCGACCTACCGACCTACCTACCTGCCACATTACCTACCTACCTACCTAGCTACCCTAACCCTAACCCTGAACCTAACACAACCCTTACCCTAACTCTAACCCCTAACCCTAAACCTAACCGTAACCCTAACCATAACCATAACCCTAACCCTAACCAAAACCCTAACCTACCTACCTACCTACGTACCTACCTACGTACCAACCTACCGAACTACCTAACAACGACCTCACACCCACCTTACATCGACCTCCCATCGAACTCCCATCGACCGCCAATCGAACTCCCACCGACCTCACATCGACTCCAATCGACCTCCCACCAACCTCCCACCGACCTCCCACCAACCTCCAACCGACTTCTCACCGAACTTTCATCGACCTCCCATCGTCCTTCCACCGACCGCCCACTGAACTCCAACCGATATCACACCGACCTCACATCGACAACCCAGCGACCTCACTTCGACCTCAAATAGACCTACAACCGACCTCACATCGACCTCACATTTAAGCTCCCATCGAACTCCCGACGAGCTCCCATTGACCTCCTACCGACCTCCTATGGAACTACCATCGACATTAAATCGACCTCTCACGGAACTCTCGTCAACCTCACATTGACCTCACTTTGACCTAAAACCGATCTCCCACCGACCTAACAACGACCTCACACCTTACTCACACCGACATCCCATCGTCCTCCAACCAACCGCACATCGACCTCCAACCGACCGCCCACTAAACTTGAAGCGACTTCACAACAACCTCCGATCGACCTCCCATCGACATTTTCACCGACATCATTTTGTCCTCCCACTGACCTCACATCGATCTCAAAACGACCTCACATCGACCTCACTTCGACCTCCAATCGACCTCCTAACGACATCACATAAACTCCAATCGACCTCCCGCCGACCTCCCATCGATTTCCCACCGACCTCTCACCGACCTCCCACCAACCTCTCATGGACCTTCCACCGACCTAGCAACGACCTCACACCGACATCACATCGACCTCCAACGGACCTCATGTCGACCTCACATCGACCTCACTTTGACCTCATCCCGATCTTCCACCGATCTAACACCGACCTCACACCGATCTCCAACCGACCTCACATAAACCTCCAACCGACCTCCCATCCACCTCCCATCGACCTCCCATTGACCTCCAATCGACCTCCCGCCAACCTAACATTGACCTCCCATCGACCTCCCATCGACCTCCCATCGACATCACATCGACCTCACATCGACCTCACATCGACCTCACATCGTTTTCACACCGACCTCACACTTATTTCCTACTGTCCTCACACCAAGCTCCCATCAACCTCCAATCAACCTCCAATCGACCTCCAACCGACCTCACATCGACACCAATCAACCTCCCACCGACCTCCCACCAAATTCCCACCAACGTCCCACCGACCTCACATCGACCTCCCACTTACCTCACATCGAACTAGCATCGAACTTCCACGGATCGCAAATCCCCTTCAAATCGACCTCCAACCGATCTCCCACTGACTTCACGTTGACCTCACGTCGACCTTACATCGACCTCACATCGACCTCACAACTGATCTCCCACAGACCTCCCACGGACTTCACGTCGACCTCACGTTGACCTCACATCGACCTCACATCGACCTCACATCGACCTCACACTGACCTCACAACGATCTCCTACTAACCTCCACTGACCTCACATCGACTCCAATCGACCTGCAACCGACCTCCCAATAACCTCCCACCACCGTTCCTCCGACCTCCCACCGACCTACCAAAGACTTTGTGACGATCTGAGGCTGGACTTTGTAAAATTTCTTATATCGTAGGGCCGCCCTTGGTAACCCTTGTATAATAACCCCTTTCCCTCCCCTCAAGTTGCCCCGAAGTCGCTCTGCACGAGTGAGTTCCCTTGTGATATCACATTCCTGCACCAGTTCGCTCACCCCCCCGAACATGCTATTTGCGGTCAACCATCCCACCGAACAACCTTGAGGAAATAATACCATTCCCCCCCTCATTTTTGCCCTGTAGACAGCAAGGCCGAGTATCGTCCCTTGCTGGAAATGCATTGTCTAGACAGAGAACTCACGCCGAAGCCTGAAAAAGGATGGTCACCTCAGTCCGATTAACCTTGAGGGTTGAAGGTCAAACCCGCAACAGTGAAAGTGATTTTCATTGGATAGAAAATTGACCCCTCATGTGAATCACCCAATTGAACCATCAGCTAATCGTCATCGAACTCGAATAAATAGCCTGGACAAGCAAGATTCTGCCTTTTATGATCTGATCACCTGACGGTGGATGCTGGAAGGATCTGCACTCAGAACTTCGTCAGCATGATACATAACTGCATCCTAGGATATTAGCAAGTACATGACTTTAAGATCTGATCACTTGATTGTGGACGCTTGAAGTGACTAGACTTAGCACTTCACTGGCGTGATACTTAACTTCAACTGCTACCTAGAGTACTAGTAAGTACGCAACCATGATTTTGGTATTGCACTTGTATTGTTCATTCGCTATGTCGCAATTATTCGATCGTGGTTGATCCTATTCCAATAATGCCTATATTCACTTTATATTGATATTATGGATTATATTATTGTTTTTGCTGTGGGCTTCGACATGCCGCCATCCCATCATGGGGATGGTAGGTTGTTGTTCCAACTCGCCCATGTCTCTTTTAACGAGATGACAATACGGACACTATGTACCTGTAGATATAATGATTGTTATTGATACCATGTCCCATATTTCATTAATTAAAATGTTTGAGTGGTCTAACATTGTCGCGATGCAACATATGCTCCCGCCGACAATGACAAGACTTATAATCACATCCACCATTTGGATGTATATGCACGAGCTATGTCACCTTCCATACATCGATCTGAATTCGTTGCTGTTGGAACGGGACTTATCAGCTTATGGATATTCGCCTGGATACTTATCCAATTTTGTATCATTTTGCCTTTAGCCTGGTTTCTACTACTGGACCGACTTACCTCGAGCTGGAACTAGGGGATGATCACATCCTACACCAAACTACCTGACAGCTAGGACTTCGAGATCCAGGGACTCTCACCACCACGATTTATCGCGGGAGAGTCATTTTCCCCTCGCAGACATCCCAAGGAATCTACGACCGGGAACTCCGACTTCGCTACGCTCAGAACAGCACCGAAGGCCGGAACAGGGACACTACTTCTTGAACAGAAGGACTCCCACACTGTGTGATCCACCGAGACCATCACAGAATCTATAAAGGCTAAGTTTACCAAGAACGAACATAGAACTTGAGCAGTATAGCAATAGTAATGATGATACCGCCTGTATGTAAGGGACACTTGCTTTGTGTTAATATACTTTTCTAATTGGATGAAATCCGTTTGATATATATACATTGAGCATCACGAGTGTTTCAAGTAGGAAGTTGTAAATATTATTGTGTAATAAATATTTGTAGTTAATTTCACCTTTAACTAAGACTTCGTTTCAGTCTATACTATATGTATATAGATAGGTGTTATGTCCGTGTGGTTATTCGGCTTAAATAACATATCCCCAGACAGAGTGCCAAGAGGAGATCTCATACGAGAGACACTCCTCTCAATTAAGTCATAAGTCGGATCACCACACGGGTGTAAATGGGGGCTCGTCCGGGATGTTTCGAACAAACGTCCGTTTAGTATAATAAAATAGATAGACTGAATAATTTTGGTATTAGCGACTTTTGAAAATTTTAAATTTTAAGTCGGAAAAGGATAAGAACTAAGTAAGAAACTTTATTTGCTATGCTCAAGGTTTATGGTCTTTCTACTTAAGATATTAAATTAATTTAAATCTTATTGATGTTCATGTGATAATTATTTGATTTGGTGATTGCAAAATCATTGGTTCGTACTGCTAGTGTTCTAGGTTCTAAGTAGTAAGTACTAACACACGCCAAATATGGCTGAGTTTGTTAAAATCAGAGCTGAGGCCAGAAAGGACGGAGAATCATATGGATTCACGGGTGCCGAATTATCAAAATATGTCGAAGAACGCATTAAGGCAGAAAGAGAGGCCGCTGATAGACAGGCAGACCGAGAGGCCGCTGAGAGAAAGGAACAGGCAGCCCGAGAAGCCGCTGATAGACAGGCAGACCGAGAGGCCGCTGAGAGAAAGGAACAGGCAGCCCGAGAAGCCGCTGATAGACAGGCAGACCGAGAGGCCGCTGAGAGAAAGGAACAGGCAGCCCGAGAGGCCGCTGAGAGAGAGAAACAGGCAGCCAGAGAGCACGAACTAAAGATGAAGAAGTTGGAAACAGAACAGTTAAGAATTAGCCGTGAGCCTAAAACTGAAGCCACTGCTTCAGGGTCCAGTACCATACCGACCGCAGTCACGTATGACGCCAAGGTAGGACTAGTGCACACGCCTTTTTCATTTCCCCTGGAAGCGTTTGATGATGAAGAATGTATGTCTCCGGATCTTAGGATATTCATAGAGGAACAAAGGGCCACCCAGATAGATGTAATCAAGGAGTTGGCGGACCGGTACACCTCCGACCACAAGAGAAATCGTAAAGAGAAGAAAAAAGTAAAGGGCCATCAGGAAGTAAAATCCAACAAGTATACGCATGAACTCGGAACAGGGCCGTTGCACCCTAGGAATTTTAAATTAGATAATTCATCCTTTGGCCATAAAAGAAACCAGGTAGTAAACACTTTATCTCATACCCGAGAGTGTGATGATAAAATTCGACAGCCACCGGCACCGACCACCGCTGTCCCAGTCTGTTCAAATCGCCCGTGCTTGACCGCCACGATACAGACCCAACTTTCTAATGATGCTCAGGATGATAAACCCGTCCCGCCACTCGTAGAAAGTAAATTAGTCAATGGCACCTTTGACCGTTGCCTCAATGACTCTAGACGATCGTATGATGCTGATTTACGACGATCTCTTGTCAAACCGGCTGATGTAACAAGCGACCTAGTCGCTGTGAAATGTGCTAACCAAGAAGCTCAACCGATGACCTTGGCCATTGTTCGGATTGCAGATGAGGAGAAGGAGGAATCCCACGATGCGCAAGGAATCATCACCGCAGCTGTCATGGACTCGCCGACCCATGATCTAATATCTTGTAGCCACTATGTAGTTGTGGATAACCCCACAAATCCTGTTATTGTCGCCTCCGCTGGGACAATAAATATGACTCCACCAGGAACCCTGGAAGAAACGTCAAACCCTGTACTGCAGGAAACGAAAGCCGCCTCACGAATTGAGCCGTTACTTTCAAGAACACCTACTCTAGTGGAGAGAGTAGACACGCCAGATGGAAAGCTGAATGATTTCCTCAAATCTGGATCGCTCTGTCACCCTACAAAAGGTGAAGAGAACAAAAGCCAGTTAATAGTCCCTGAGCTTTTGCAAAAAGAAATGACGCAGATAGAACAAGCTGCTACGTTAAATGGACACCTGGGTAATGGTGTATCCCTTAATCGCATTGGTTGTTTTAGATTTCGGTCAGGAATAAGAGAGAAAATAAAACGATACGCTTTACGTCGCACGCAGTGCCAGCAGATGATTCCCAGGAAAACCGTACCACGGATACCCCTCGGGAAAGCCTTGAAAGATAATCAAGTACTGTACACTCCATACTTTGGATCTCAAGTGTATCACCCTGATGCTAATGGACTCGCCGAGCGAAACGACTCAACGCTTGTATCCATGCTCAGACGCATTAAATATGGACGACCAGAGGAATGGGACGCCCACCCGCCAGCAGAAATTTACGCTTATCGTATAAAGTTTGCTTCCCCCTCAATTGATTCATGGATCATATCCAAAGAAGATGAAGAGAAACATCGAAGATGGAGACCAGGGAGTAAAACTAAAAATATCTCTTCGTTACTTGACAGAATCAAAATATCAGAAGGAATAAGACTGCCCAATGAAGTTAGAGAGCCCTATGAAGAGGCTATAGATGAAGCCAGTTGCCAGAAGTTAATGTTAAGATTTAAGAAGCGTGTTTTCAGGAAACAAGAAAAGATAACCAATTTGACTGACTTATCAGAACGGTTCATTGACTCCGGATTAGACTCACAAGAGATTAAGAAGCAGATCTTGGCAACTAATCAAGAAGATCGCCAAATTCTTGTTAATCAAAAGGGCATTCAGTCAAACTTGTATCTGGTTTCCCACGACAACACAGATGTTTCTTTTGCTACAAATGACATGTTGCAAGAAATTACAGATCATATTAAGTTAAATAAAAATGAAGATACTACAATAATATCAGTTGATACAACTCTTGGTGATCAAGTAATTACTGTTCTTGCAAATGACCTGGAATGTCTACAACCAGTTGTAAAAGGGGAATTTGAAGAAGTTCTGAAGAACTTAACCATCAAGGTGGATACGCCAGACATCAACCTTAAATTATTTGCAGAAGTCGCCCAACCAGTATTGACGCAGATGTGGTGGAAAGGACCACGCCTAAAAAGGCAATTAGATGATAATATATCGTATAGCGGAAGAATTCAAGCTGTATCGCCAGATTTGGAAGGAAAGCGTCGTCAGTTCCGTGAACTTGACGTCATTTATATTTGGTTACAGAACCTCGCCAGCCGTAAGAAACATGACCAAGAGATTCAAGATGAAGTGGAACTCAGGGAGAACCCCTTCAACTTCTTTGCCTCATGTTTGCGACTGGAAGTCCCCGCAAACAGATTGAGATTTCTCAGAGGAGAGTATACCGCTGAGGAGCCGTATGTTACAGCTGACGAACTTTAGTTCAAGAGAATCGCCCCACCATAGTGACACTGATGTGTTGTACCCCTCTGTCTCATATAGACCACCCATCAAACACCCATCGACCTCAAATCGACCTCCCACCGACCTCACATCTACTCCAATCGACCTACCACAGACCTCCCACCGACCTCCAGCAAACCTCTCACCGACCTCCTACAGACCTCGAATCCCATCAACTTCCCACCGACATCACTACGACCTCCAAACGGCCGCCCACTGAACTTCAACCAACCTCACACAGACCTCCCATTGACCACACTTCGACTTCACATCAACATCCCACCGACCTCACATCGACCTCACATCGACTCCCAAAGACCTTCCACCGACCTCCCATCGACCTCCCACCTAGTTCACATCGAACTACCATCGAACTTCAACCGACCTCACATCCCCTCTCACATCGACCTCTCACCGACCACCCACCAAACTCTCATCGACCTTCTACTGACTTAGCAACGACCTCACACCGACATCACATCGACCTCCCACTGACCTCTCGTCGACCTCACATCGACCTCACTTTGACTTCATATCGATCTCACACCAACCTCACACCGATCGCTCACTGACCTCACACCGAGCTCCCATCGACCTCCCATCGACTTCCCACCGACATCACTTCGATCTCCCACCGACCGTCAACTGAAATCCAAACAACCTCACACCAACCTCACATCGACCTCAAATTTACCTCACTTCGACCTCACATCAACATCCCACCGACCTCATATCGATCTCACATCGACCTCCCAACGATCTCCCACCAACCTCCCATCGACCTCCCACCTACCTCACATCGAACTAACATCTAACATCCACCGACCTCACATCCCCCTCATATCGACCTTCAACCGATCTCCCACAGACCTCCCAGGGACTTCACGTCGACCTCATATCGACCTCACATCGACATCACACCGACCTCACACCGACCTCCCACTGACCTCACAACGACCTCCCATTGACCTCCCATCGACCTCCAATCGACCTCTCACTGACCTCACATCGACTCCAATCGACCTCCCACCAACCACCCACCAACCTCCCACCGACATCCAACCGACCTCTCATCGACTTCCCTCTGACATCGCTTCGACCTCCCACTGATTGCACATAGACCTCCAATCGACCTTACACTATCCGCTAACAAGAAATCCAACCGACCTCACACCGACCACACATCGACTCGAACCGACCTCACATCGACCTCCCATAGAATTCCCATCGACATCACTTCGACCTCACACCGACCTTCTACCGACCTCACATCGACATCCCAACGACCTCCTATAGACATCACAATTGACCTCAAAATGATGTCCCATCGACCTCACATCTTCTCCAACCGATCTTTCACAGACCTCCCACAGACTTCACGTCGACCTCACATCGACCTCCAATCGACCTCCCACCGACCTCACATAAACTACAATCGACCTCCTTCTGACCTCACACTGATCTCCCACAAACCATTTATCTCCCATGAACTTCCCACCGACATCACTTGGACCTCCCACCGACCTCCCACAGACTTTCATCGACCTCCTAACGATTTCCCACCGACATCACTTCGACCTCGCAACAACCGACGATCGACTTCCCATCGACCTCCCACCGATCACCCACTGAACTCCAACCGACCTCACATCGACCTCACACCGACCTCACATCGATCTCCCACACAGCTTTCATCGACCTCCCATCGATTTCACTACGACATCATTTCAACCTCCTACCGACCGACCATCGACCTCCCTCCGACCGCCCAATAAACTCCAACCGATCTCCCACCGACCTCACACCGAACTCACACCGACCTCTCATCGACCACCCATCGACCTCACATCGACCTCCAATCGACCTCCCACTGACCTCCCATTACCCTCACATCAACCTCCAATCGACCTACCATCGACCTCATATTGACCTCCCATCGACCTCCCATCGACTACCCACCGAAACCACTTTGACCTCCCACCAAACTACCACCTCACATCGACCTCACTTCGACCTCAAACTGATCTCCCACCGACCTCACACCGACCTCACACCGATCTAACACCGACCTCACACCGACCTCACACCGACCTCAAATCAACCTTATATCGCCCACACATCAAACACCCATCAACCTCCAATCAACCTCCCACCGACCTCACATCGACTCCAATCGACATCCTCCCCAACCATCCATCGACTTCACACCGACATAACTTCAACCTCCAACCGACTGGCCTGTGACCTCTCATCTACCTCCCACCTACCGCCCACTGAAACGGACCTCACACCGACCTCACACAGACCTCACATCGACCTCCCAGTGACCTCACTTCGACCTCATATCAACCTCAAATCGACCTTACATCGACCTCCCACCGACCTCCCATCGACCTCCGACCTACCTCAGATCGAACTACCATCGAATTTCCACAGACCTCACATCCCCCTAACATCGATCTCCAACAGATCTCCCACAGACCTCCCACGGACTTCTTGTCGACCTCACATTGACCTCACATCGACCTAACACTGACCTCACACTGATCTCCCACTGACCACACACTGACCTCACATCGACCTCCAATTGACATCCCACAGACCTCAAACTACCTCCCACCAACCTCCCACCCACCTCCCACCGTCCTCCATCGACCTCACATCGATCTCCCACTGACCTCACATCAACCTCACTTCGACCTAACACGGACTTCACATCGACCTCAACTCGACTTTCCACAAACCCCCCACCAACCTACCAACGAACTCACACCGACCTCACATCGACCTCCCACCGATCTCACATTGACCTCCCAGCGATCTCACTTCGAACTTACATCAACCTCCCACCGACCTTACATCGACCTCACTTCGACCTCTTATCGACCTTTCATCGGCCATCCATCGACCTCCCATCAACCTCTAATCGACCTACCATTGACCTTACATTGACTCCAATCGACCTCCAACCTAACTCCCACCGACCTCCCACAAACCTCCCACCGAACGCCCACTAAAATCCAACCGACCTCACATCGACCTCCCAGCGACCTCACTTCTACCTCCAACCAAACGCCATTGAAATCTAACCAACCTCACACCGACCTCATATCGACCTCCAAGCAACCTCATATCGACCTCCAACCGATCTCACATCTACCTCCCTTCGACATCCCAACGACCTCCCTTCGAACTCCCACTTACCTAACACCGAACTCCAATCGACCTCCCACCAACCGCCCACTGAACTCCAACCGACCTCACACTGACTTAACATCGACCTCCCAGCAACCTATCATCGACCTACAAACGACCTACTATCGAACTCCCACAGATCTCCCATTGACTTACACCGACCTTACACTTACCTCACACCGCCTTCCTATCGACCTCACATCGACCTCCAACCGACCTCACATCGACCTCACATCAACCTCACATTGATCTCACATCGACCTCCCACCAACCTTCCACCGACCTACCAGCGACCTCACACTGACCTCACATCAAACTCCCTAGGACCTATCGTCGACCTCACATTGACCTCACATTGACCTCAAATCGATCTCACACTGATCTCCCACCGACCTCACATCGACCTCCCATTGAACTCCCACCTACCTCACATCGAACTCCCATCGACCTCCCACAGAACTCCCACCGAACTCTTACCGAGCTCCCACCAACCTCCCCCGAACGCCCACTAAAATCCAACTGACCTCACACCGACCTCACATCGACCTCCCAGCGATTTCACTTTGAACTCACATCGACCTCCAACAAACCTCACTTCGACCTCACATTGAACTCCCATCGAACTCCAATCGACCTCAAACCGAACGCCCACTGAAATTTAACCAACCTCACACTGACCTCACATCGACCTCCCAGTGACCTCACATCGATCTCATATCGACCTCCCACCGACCTCACATCGACCTCACATCGGCCTCCCATCGACCTCCTACTTACCTGACATCAAACTCCAATCGACCTCTCACCGACCGCCCACTGAACTCCAACCGACGTCACACAATAATCTCACATCGACCTCCCAACGACCTACCATCGAACTCCCACCGGTCTCCAATCGACCTCAAATCGACCTCCAATCGACCTCCAACAGACCTCCCACCAATCTCCCACCAACCTCCAACCAACCTCCCACCGAACAATCGAACCCCCATCGACCTCCAATCGAACTCCAATCGACCTTCCACCGATCTCACATCGACTCCAATCGACCTCCCACCGACTCCCACCGTCCTCCAATCAACCTCCTACCGAAATCCAACCGACCTCCCATCGACCTCCTATTGACTTCCCACCGACATCGCTTCAACCTCCCACAGACCGACCATCGACTTCTCATCGACCTCCCACCGACAACCTACTGAACTCCAACTGACCTCACACTGACCTCACATCGACATCCCACGGCCTAACTTCGACCTCACATCGAGCTACCATTGAACTTCCACCGACCTCACATCCCCGTCACATCGACCTCCAACCAATGTCCCACAGACCTCCCGCGAACTTTACGTCGACCTCCCATCGACCTCCAATCGACTTCCAACCGACATCACACGAACCTCACACCGAAATCCCACTGACATACCACTGACCACACAACGATCTAACATCGACCTCTCTTGGACCTCACGTCGACCTCAAATCGACTTTACATCGAACTCAGACCGACCTCACACCGATCTCCCACCGACCTCACACTGACCTCACTTCGACCTCAAACCGACCTCACACTGATCTCCCACAAACCTCACACCGACCTCCCATTGACCTCCCATCGACCTACAATCGACCTCTCACCGACCTCACATCGACACGAATCGACATCCCACCGAACTCCCACCAACAAACCACCAAACTCCCACTGACCTCACACAGACCTCCTACCGACCTCCCATCGAATTCCCACCGACATGCCATCGACCTCACACTGACATCCCACCAACCTCCCACCGACCTTTCACTGACATGCCACCGACCTACCACTGACCTCACAAGATCTAACATTGACCTATCTTGGACCTCACGTCGATCTCAAATCGGCTTTACATCAACCTCAGACCGACCTCACACCGATCTCCCACCGACTTCACACTGAACTCACGTTAACCACCCGTCGACCTACATTTTGACCTCCAATCAAATTCCAACCGACCTCACATCGACCCTCCATCGAACTCCAAACGACCTCCCACCAACCTCAAATCGACCTCCCTTGGACATCCCATGGACCTCCAATCGACTTCCCACCGACATCACTTCGAATTCCCACAGACCGACCATAGACCTCCGATCGACCTCCTACCGACCGCCTACTGAACTCCAACAGAACTCACACCGGCCTCACATCGACATCCCAACGACCTCTCACCGACCTCACATCGAAACCAATAGTCCTCCCACCGACCTCCCCCCAACCTACCACCAAACTCCCAATTACCTCCCACCGACCTCCTACTGACCTCCCACCGACCTACCAATGACCTCACAATGACCTAAAATCGACCTCCCTTGAAACTCTCGTCGACCTCAAATCGACTTTACATCGACCTCAGACCGACCTCACACCGATCTCCCACCGACCTCACACCGACCTCACATTGAACTCCCATCGACTCCCAACGACCTCCCACCGACCTCACATCGACCTCACATCAACCTTACATCGACCTCACACCGACCTCACATCGACCTCACATCGACCTCAAATCGACCACACATTGACCTAATATCGCTCTCACTTCAACCTCCACTCAACCTCCCACCGACCTCACGTAAACTCCAATCGACCTCCCATCAACCACCAATCGATATCCCAACTGACCTCACATCGACCTCCCATCGAACTCCAATCGACCTTCCACCGATCTCACATCGACTCCAATCGACCTCCCACCGACTCCCACCGTCCTCCCACCAACCTCCTACCGACATCCAACCGACCTTCCATCGACCTCCAATTGACTTTGCACCGACATCGCTTCAACCTCCCACAATTCAACCATCGATTTCTCATCGACCTTCCACCGACCGCCTACTGAACTCCAACCGAACTCTAACTGACCTCACATCGACATCCCACGACCTAACTTCGACGTCACATCGATAAATCGAGCTACCATTGAACTTCCACCGACCTCACATCCCCGTCACATCGACCTCCAACCAATGTCCCACAGACCTCCCGCAAACTTTACGTCGACCTCACATCGACCTCCCATCGACCTCCCATCCACCTCCAATCGACTTCCAACCGACATCACATCAACCTCAAACTGAAATCCCATTGACATACCACTGACCACACAACGACCTAACTTCGACCTCACTTGGACCTCACATCGACCTCAAATCGACTTTACATCGACCTCAGACCGACTTCACACCGATCTCCTACCGACCTCACACTGACCTCACGCCGACCTCACACTGACCTCACGCCGACCACCCATCGACCTCCCATCGACCTCCAATCGAATTCCCACCAAACTCACATCGACCCTCCATCGAGCTCCTAACGACCTCCCACCGACCTCACATCGATACCCTTGGACTTCCCATGAACCTCCAATCGACTTCCCATTGACATCACTTCGACCTCCCACAGACCTCACATTGACCTCCGATCGACCTCCCACCGACCGAATACTGAACTCCAACCGACCTCACACCGACCTAAATTCGACATCCCAACGACCTCACTTCGACCTCAAATCGACATCCCACTGACCTCCCACAGACCTCCTACCGACCTCCCATCGACTTCCCACCGACCTCCCACCAACCTCCCACCAACGTTTCACTGACCTGCCACCGACCTACAACTGACCTCACAAGATCTAACATCGACCTCTCTTGGACCTCACGTCGACCTCAAATCGGCTTTACATGAACCTCAGACCAACCTCACACCAATCTCCCACTGACCTCACACTGAACTCACGCTAACCACCCATCGACCTACCATTGACCTCCAATCGAGTTCCAACCGACCTCACATCGACCCTCAATCGAGCTCCAAACGACCTCCCACCAACCTCACATCGACCTCCCTTGGACATCCCATTAAACTCCAATCGACTTCCCACCGACATCACTTCGAATTCCCACAGACCGACCATGGACCTCCGATCGACCTCCCACCGACCGCCTACTGAACTCCAACCGAACTCACACCGGCCTCACATCGACATCCCAACGACCTCTCACCGACCTCACATCGAAACCAATAGTCCTCCCACCGACCTCCCCCCAACCTAACACCAAACTCCCAATTACCTCCCAACGACCTCCGACCGACCTACCAACGACCTCACTTCGACTTCACATCGACGTCCCACTGACCTCACAACGACCTCACATCGAACTACCATCAAAAATCCACCGACCTCACATCAACGTCACATCGATCTCCAACAATTCTACCACAGACCTCCCACAAACTTCACGTCGACCTCACATCGACCTCATATCGACCTCTAAACGACCTCCCACCGACATAACATCGACCTCACATCGACCACACATTGACATTACATCGCCCTCATAACTTCGACCTCCAATC
Organism: Lymnaea stagnalis; assembly: GCA_964033795.1. Lineage (NCBI taxonomy): Eukaryota > Metazoa > Mollusca > Gastropoda > Lymnaeidae > Lymnaea > Lymnaea stagnalis. The sequence continues at coordinate 169,257 of CAXITT010000690.1, read as the reverse complement.
GACCTCCCATGTACCTCACATAAACTGCAATCGACCTCCCATCGACCACCAATCGACATCCCAACGACCTCACTTCGACCTCACATCGACATCCCACTGACCTCACATCGACCTCACATCGAACTACCATCGAAATTCCACCGACTTCACATCAACGTCACATCGACCTCCAACCTTTCTCCCACAGACCTCCCACGAACTTCACGTCGACCTCCAATCGACCTCCCACGGACATTACATAAATTCCAATCGACCTCCCATCGACCACCAATCGACATCCCAACGACCTCACTTCGACCTCACATCGACATCCTACTGACCTCACATCGACCTCACATCGAACTACCATCGAAATTCCACCGACCTCACATCCACGTCACATCGACCTCCAACCATTCTCCCACAGACCTCCCACGAACTTCACGTCGACCTCACATCGAACTCACATTGACCTCACACCGACCTCATGCAGATCTCCTACCGACCTCACACCGACCTCACACAGACCTCATATCGACCTCACATCGATCTACCACAAACCTCTCATCGACCACCCATCGACCTCCCATCGACCTCCGATCGAATTCCCACCGACCTCTCATCGACCTCCCATCGACCTCCCAACGACCTCCCACCGACCTCACATCAACCTCCCTTGGATCTCACGTCAATCTCATGTGGACCTCAAATAGACTTTACATCGACCTCAGACCGACCTCACACCGATCTCATACCGATAACTCATCGACCACCCATTGACCTCCCATCGATCTCCAATCGAATTCCCAGCGACCTCACATTGACCTCCCATCGACCTCCCACTGACCTAACATCGACCTCACATCGACCTAACATCGACCTCACATCGACCTAACACCGACCTCACATCGATCTCACATCGACCACACATTGACCTCACATCGACCTCACTTCGACCTCCAATCGACCTCCCACCGACCTCACATAAACTCCATCCCAACGACCTCACTTCGACCTCACATCGACATCCCACTGACCTCACATCGACCTCACATCGAACTACCATCGAAATTCCACAGACTTCACATCCACGTCACATCGACCTCCAACCAATCTCCCACAGACCTCCAACGAACTTCACGTCGACCTCACATCGACCTCACATCGACCTCACACCGACCTCACACCGATCTCCCACAGACCTCACACCGACCTCACACTGACCTCATAACGACCTAAAATCGACTCCCACAAACCTACCATCGACCACCCAACGACCTCCAATCGACCTCCAATCGAATTCCCAGCGACCTCACATTGACCTCCCATCGACCTAAAATCGGCCTCCAATCGACCTACCACCGACCTATAATAAACTCCAATCGACCTCCCATCGACCACCAATCGAACTCCCACCGACCTCACATCGATGTCCCATCGACCTCCCATCAACCTCCCTTCGACCTCCAATCGACCTACCACAGACCTCACATGAACTCCAATCGATCTCCCAAAAACCTAACACCAACCTCCCACCGACATCACTTGAACCTCCCACCGACATCCCACCGAACTCACATTGACCTCACATCGACCTCACATCGACCTCACATCGACCTTACATCGACCTCAGACTTACCTCACATCAAAAATCACATCGACCTCATATCTACCTCACATCGACCTCACATCGACTTCACATTGACCTCATTTCGACCTCCCACTAACCTCCCACCAACATTCCACCAACCTCCAAACGACCTCCCATCACCTTGGCACGACATCACATCCACCTCCCAACGACCTCCCAGCGACTGCTTACAGAAATCCTATGGACCTCTCACGAACCTCCAGCCAACCTCCCACCAACCTCCCACCGACCTCCCAACGACCTCCCATCGACCTCCCATCGACTTCCCACCGACATCATTTTGACCTCACACCAATCTCCCACCGACCTCCAAACGACCTCTTATCGACCTCCCATCGACTTCCCACCGACATCATTTCGACCTCCCTCTGACCGCTGACTAAAATCCAAACGACCTCACACCGACCTCACACCGACCTCACATCGACCTCCCAGCGACATCACTTCAACCTCACATCCACCTCCAAACGACCTTCCATCGATCTCACATCGAACTCTCATCCACCTCCAACCGACCTTCCATCGACCTCCCACCGACCTCCCACCGACCTCCCATCGATTTACCAGCGACCTCACTTCAACCTAATCTCCCACAGACCACCCACCGACTTCAAATCGACCTCCAATTGACCTCCGACCGACCTCACATCGACTCTCAAAGACATTACATCGACCACACATCGACCTCCACAGTTCTCACACCGACCTCCCACCGACTTTCCACCGAAATCATTTCGAACTCCCACCGACCATCGACCTTCCATCGACCTTCAACCAACCTCACATCCACCTCACATTGACCTCCAACCGACCTCCACAGAACTCCCACAGACCTAACGACGAAATTACATCGATCTCAAATCGACCTCACACATACCGCCCACCGACCTACCAATAACCTCACATGGACCTAACATCGACCTCCCTTGGACCTCATGTCGACCGACCTCACACCGATCTCCCACCAACCTCACACCGACCTCACACCGACCTCACACCGATATCACACCGACCTCACACCGACCTCACACCGACCTCACACCAACCTCACACCGACCTCACACCGACCTCACACCGACCTCACACCGACATCACACCGAACTCACATCGAACTCTTACCGACCTCACTCCGACCTCCCACCGAACTCTCATCGACTACCCATCGACCTCCCATCGACCTCCAATCGACCTCCTACCGATCTCACATTGACCTCCAATCGACCTTCATTCGACCTCCAATCGACCTACCACTGACCTCACATAAACTCCAATCGACCTCCCACCGAACTCACACTGACCTCCCTCAAACCTCCCACTGACCTCCCATCGAACTCACATCGACTGCCCACCGACATCACTTGGACATCCCACCGAACTCCCACCGACCTACCAACGACCTCACACCGACTTGACATCGACCTACCACGTATCTCACATCCACCTCACTTTGACCTCACACCGACCTCACACCGAGATCCCACCGACCTAGCATTGACCTCACATCGACCTCCCTTTGAACACCCATCGACCTCCTATCGACTTCCCACCGACCTCACATCGACCTCCCACCGAACTCTCACATACCTCCCACCGACCTCCCACCGACCTCCCTTCGACGTGCCTTTGACCTTCCATAGACTTCCAACGGACATCACTTCGACCTTCCACCGACTGACCATCGACCTCCTTTTGACCTCCCACCGACCGCCCACTGAACTACATCCGAGCTCCCAGCGACCTCACTTCGACCTCACATCAACCTCCCAACGACCTAACATCAACCTTACATCAACTTCCCATTGACCTCCTACCGACCTCCATCGACCTCACATCGACCTCACATCGACCTTCCACCAACCTCCCACCGACCTACAAACGACCTCATTCTGACCTGACATCGACCTACCACGGACCTCACGTCCATCTCACATTGATCTCACACCGACCTCACACCGAGATCCCAACGACCTAGCATCGACCTCACATCGACTTCCCATCGAACACCCTTCAACCTGCTATCGACTTCCCACCGACCTCACATCGACCTCCCACAGATCTCTCCCCTACCTCACACCGACCTTCCACCGACTTCCCACGGACATCACTTCGACCTTTCACAGACTGACCATCGACCTCCCATCGACCTCCCACCGACTGCCCACTGAATTCCAACCGAGCTCAAACCAACCTAACATCGACCTCCCAGCGACCTCACTTCGACCTCAGATCAACCTCCCAACGACCTCACATCGACCTCACATCAACTTCCCATCGACCTCCCACCGAGCTCCATCGACCTCCCACCTACCTCACATCGAACTACCATCAAACTTCCACTGTCCTCACATCCCCATCGCATCGACCTCCAACAGATCTCCCAAAGACCTCCCACGGAATTCACGTCGACCTCCAATCGATCTCCCACCGACCTCACATCGACTCCAATAGACCTCCCACCGACCTCCCACCGACCTCCCATTGACCTCCCACCGACTACCCACTGGACTCCAAACAATCTCCCACAGACCTCTCATGACCTTAACGTCGACCTCACATCGACCTCACTTTGACCTCTTACCGATCTCCAACCGAACTCTCATTGACCACCCATCTACCTCTCATCGACCTCCAATCGAATTTCCACCGACCTAACATCGACCACCCATCGACCTCCCAACGACCTCCCACCGACCTCACATCGACCTCACGTCGACCTCACATAGACCTTACATCGACCTCACAACGACCTCAAACTTACCTCACATCAAACATCACAATCGACCTCACATCGACATCACATCGACCTCACATTTGACCTCATTTCGACCTCAAAACTAATCTCCCACCAATATTCCACCAACCTCCAAACGACCTCCCACTGACCTCCCATTGCCTTGGCACGACCACCTCCACCTCCCAACGACCTCCAAGCGACTGCTTACAGAAATCCTATGGACATCCCACGAACCTCCAGCCAACCTCCCACCAACCTCCCACCGACCTCCCAACGACCTCCCATCGACCTCCCATCGACTTCCCACCGACATCATTTTGACCTCCCACCGACCGGACATAGCACTCCCATCGACCTCCCACCGACCGCCGACTAAAATCCAAACGACCTCACACCGACCGCCGACTAAAATCCAAACGACCTCACACCGACCTCACACCGACCTCACATCGACCTCCCAGCGACATCACTTCAACCTCAAATCGACCTCCAAACGACCTCACATCGATCTCACATCGAACTCTCATCCACCTCCAACCGACCTTCCATCGACCTCCCACCGACCTCCCATCGATTTACCATCGACCTCACAACGATCTCTTATCGACCTCCCACCGATCTTTAACTGAACTCACACCAATTTCCCACCAACCTCATATTGAACTCCCACAGACCACCCACCGACCTCAAATCAACCTCCAATCGACCTCCCACCGACATCACATCGACCACACATCGACCTCCACAGAACTCAAACCGACCTCGAACCGACTTTCCACCGAAATCATTTCGAACTCCCACCGACCATCGACCTTCGATCGACCTTCAACAAACCTCACATCCACCTCAAATTGACCTCCAACTGATCTCCACAGAACTCCCACAGACCTAACGTCGACATTACATCGATGTCACATCGACCTCACACATACCTCCCACCGACCTACCAATAACCTCACATGGACCTAACATCGACTTCCCTTGGACCTCATGTCAACCGACCTCAAACCGATCTGCCACCAACCTTAAACCGACCTCACACCGACATCACACAGTCCTCACATCGACCTCCCTTCGACCTCCAATCGACCTCCAAACGACCTCACAAAAACTCAAATTGACCTCACACCGATCTCACACTGACCTCCCAGAAACCTCTCACTGACCTCCCACCGACCTCACATCGACCTCACATCAACCTCACATCGACCTCACATCTACCTTCCGCCGACCTCCCACCGATCTACCAACGACCCCACACCGACCTCACATCATCCTCCCACAGACCTAAAGTCGACCGCACATCGACCTCACTTCGACCTCAAACCGAGCTTCCAGCGACCTCCCTCTGACCTTTCATCGACTCCCATCGATTTCGAACCGACATCACTTCGACCTCCCACCGACCGAATATCAACCTCCAATTGATCTCCAACCGACCGCCCACTGAACTCCAAACGACCTCACACCGACCTCACATCGATCTTCCTGCGACCTCACTTCGACCTCACATCGACCTTCCACCTACCTCACATCGATCTCACATTGACCTCCAACCGACCTCACATCGAACTACCATCGACCTTCCACCAACCCAACATCAACCTCACATCGACCTCACACCGACTTCCCACCGATCTAACACCGATCTTCCACTGACCTCACACCGACCTCACACTGTCCTCACACCGACCTCCCACCGACCTCCCACCGACTACCCACTGGACTCCAAACAATCTCCCACAGACCTCTCATGACCTTAACGTCGACCTCACATAGAACTCACATCGACCTCACTTTGACCTCTTACCCATCTCCAACCGAACTCTCATTGACCACCCATCTACCTCTCATCGACCTCCAATCGAATTTCCACCGACCTAACATCGACCACCCATCGACCTCCCAACGACCTCCCACCGACCTCACATCGACCTCACGTCGACCTCACATAGACCTTACATCGACCTCACAACGACCTCAAACTTACCTCACATCAAACATCACAATCGACCTCACATCGACATCACATCGACCTCACATTTGACCTCATTTCGACCTCAAAACTAATCTCCCACCAATATTCCACCAACCTCCAAACGACCTCCCACTGACCTCCCATTGCCTTGGCACGACCACCTCCACCTCCCAACGACCTCCAAGCGACTGCTTACAGAAATCCTATGGACATCCCACGAACCTCCAGCCAACCTCCCACCAACCTCCCACCGACCTCCCAACGACCTCCCATCGACCTCCCATCGACTTCCCACCGACATCATTTTGACCTCCCACCGACCGGACATAGCACTCCCATCGACCTCCCACCGACCGCCGACTAAAATCCAAACGACCTCACACCGACCGCCGACTAAAATCCAAACGACCTCACACCGACCTCACACCGACCTCACATCGACCTCCCAGCGACATCACTTCAACCTCAAATCGACCTCCAAACGACCTCACATCGATCTCACATCGAACTCTCATCCACCTCCAACCGACCTTCCATCGACCTCCCACCGACCTCCCATCGATTTACCATCGACCTCACAACGATCTCTTATCGACCTCCCACCGATCTTTAACTGAACTCACACCAATTTCCCACCAACCTCATATTGAACTCCCACAGACCACCCACCGACCTCAAATCAACCTCCAATCGACCTCCCACCGACATCACATCGACCACACATCGACCTCCACAGAACTCAAACCGACCTCGAACCGACTTTCCACCGAAATCATTTCGAACTCCCACCGACCATCGACCTTCGATCGACCTTCAACAAACCTCACATCCACCTCAAATTGACCTCCAACTGATCTCCACAGAACTCCCACAGACCTAACGTCGACATTACATCGATGTCACATCGACCTCACACATACCTCCCACCGACCTACCAATAACCTCACATGGACCTAACATCGACTTCCCTTGGACCTCATGTCAACCGACCTCAAACCGATCTGCCACCAACCTTAAACCGACCTCACACCGACATCACACAGTCCTCACATCGACCTCCCTTCGACCTCCAATCGACCTCCAAACGACCTCACAAAAACTCAAATTGACCTCACACCGATCTCACACTGACCTCCCAGAAACCTCTCACTGACCTCCCACCGACCTCACATCGACCTCACATCAACCTCACATCGACCTCACATCTACCTTCCGCCGACCTCCCACCGATCTACCAACGACCCCACACCGACCTCACATCATCCTCCCACAGACCTAAAGTCGACCGCACATCGACCTCACTTCGACCTCAAACCGAGCTTCCAGCGACCTCCCTCTGACCTTTCATCGACTCCCATCGATTTCGAACCGACATCACTTCGACCTCCCACCGACCGAATATCAACCTCCAATTGATCTCCAACCGACCGCCCACTGAACTCCAAACGACCTCACACCGACCTCACATCGATCTTCCTGCGACCTCACTTCGACCTCACATCGACCTTCCACCTACCTCACATCGATCTCACATTGACCTCCAACCGACCTCACATCGAACTACCATCGACCTTCCACCAACCCAACATCAACCTCACATCGACCTCACACCGACTTCCCACCGATCTAACACCGATCTTCCACTGACCTCACACCGACCTCACACTGTCCTCACACCGACCGCCCAACGACCTCCCACCCACCTCACATCGACCTCATATCGAACTCACATCGACCTCCCAACGAACTCCATCGACCTCCCACCTACCTCACAACGAACTACCATCGAACTTCCACCGACCTCACATCCCCTCACATCGACCTCTAACAGATCTCCTACAGACCTCCCACGGATATCACGTCGACCTCCAATCGATCTCCCACTGACCTCCCACGGACTTCACGTCGACCTCACATCGATCTCCAGTCGACCTCCCATCATCTATGCACACTATTAATTTATACCAGATTTGGATCTAAAAGTTGATTTCCTCTAAACACGATTCATTGAAACAATTGATGCCATAAATAACATATCCGAATTTTCATCAACTGTAAAAACCGATGTTGAAATACTTTCACTTGAGATGAAATCAACAGATACTAAATTACACTTTTTTGTTGATGAATTAAAGTCTGATTCAGAAAACATAAATAACAAGTTATTGAAGTTGGAAGGTCATGTAAGCTCTCATTAAATTCAATTAAAATAAAAAAAATTAGCATTAATCAATTACATTAAATTTTAATTTTACAACAAAATTAATAAAAAAAATACGCGTATTATTTTGAAGACCCTTTTTGAAATATACATTTTTAATATTTAAAATGTAAAGAAGGGTTATATCTAAACAGGAAACAAATGACATTGAATGTTTTTAATTTTTTTTAAATGAATAAAAAGCTTTTATTTTTATCAAAATAAAATAAAGTTTTATTTACCTTTACCATTTTAGCCCTGACTAGACCATATTGACTTTCAATTAAGTAACATAAATTTCACATGCTTATACCTACTCACGTTGACCTCACATCGACCTCACATCGACCTCACACCGACTTCCCACCGACCTCATACCGATCTCACAGCGTCCTCACATCGACCTCCCACCGACCTCCCACCTACCTCACATTGACCTCACAATGACCTGCCACCGACTTCCCACCGACACCAATTCGACCTCCAAACGAACTCCCGCTTACCTCACATTGACCGTACATCGACCTCACATCGACTTCACATCGACCGCAAAACGACCTCACATCGACCTCACACCGACATCACACCGAAATCACACCGACCTCACATCGACATACCAACGACCTCCCACATACCCCACAACTGACCTCACAACGAACTCCCATCCACCTATTATCGACCTCCAACCGATCTCCCACAGACCTCCCACGGACTTCACGTCAACCTCACATCGATCTCCAGTCGACCTCCCATCGACCTCACATAAACTTTAATCGACCTCCTTTCGACCTCACACCGACCTCCCACAATCTCTCACTGACCTCCAACCGACTTCCCACCGACCTCCAATTGACCTCCCATGGACTTCCCACCGACATCTCTTGGACCTCCCACCGACCTCCCACCGACCTTTCATTGACCTCCCAACTGAACTCCAACCGACCTCCCACTGACCTCACATCGACCTCCCAGCGACCTCACTTCGACCTCACAACGACCTCCCATTTACCTCACATCGATCTGATATCGACCTCAAACCAAACTCACATCGACCTCACTTCGACTTACCTTCGACTTCCAATCGACCTACAACCGAACTCACATAAACTCCAATCCACCTACCTACGACCTCACACTGACCTCCCACCAACCTCTTACTGACCTCCCACCGACCTCCAATCAAGCTCCAATCGACTTCCCACATACATCACTTGGACCTCCCACAAACCTACCGTCGACCTCACGCCGACCTCACTTCCACCTCCGACGGACCTCACGTCCACCTCACACCGACCTCACACCGACCTCACACTGACCACCCATCGAACACCCATCGACCTCCAATTGACCTCCCACCGACTTTACATCGACTCCAATCGACCTCCCAACGAACTCCAACCGACCTCCCACCAACCTCTCACAAACATCCAACCGACCTCCCACCGACCTCCCATCGACTTCACAAAAACGAAACTTCAACCTCCCACCAACCGCCCACTGAACTCCAACCGACATCACATCGACCTCACATAAACTTCCCAACGACCTCACATTGACCTCACATCGACCTCCCATCGACCTCCCTCCTACCTCACATCAAACTACCATCGAACTCCCACCGACATCACATCTCCCTCACATCCACCTCCAACAGATCTCCCACAGACCTCCCACGGACTTCTTGTCGACCTCACATCGACCTCACATAGACCTCACACCGATCTCACACCGAACTCCCACTGACCTCACACCGACCTCCCATCGACCTCCCTCCTACCTCACATCAAACTACCATCGAACTTTCACCGACATCACATCGCCCTCACATCGACCTCCAACCGATCTCCCACAGACCTCCCACGGACTTCACGTCGACCTCCCATCGACCTCACATAAACTTAAATTGACCTCCTTCTGACCTCACACCGACCTCCCACAATCTCTCACTGACCTCCAAACGACCTCCCACCGACCTCCAATTGACCTCCCATGGACTTCCCACCGACATCCATTGGACCTCCCACCGACCTCCCACCGACCTTTCATTGACCTCCCAACTGAACTCCAACCGACCTCCCACTGACCTCACATCGACCTCCCAGCGACCTCACTTCGACCTCACTTCGACCTCACATCGACCTCCCACTGACCTCACATCGATCTGATATCGACCTCAAACCAAACTCACATCGACCTCACTTCGACTTACCTTCGACCTCCAATCGACCTACAACCGAACTCACATAAACTCCAATCCACCTACCACCGACCTCACACTGACCTCCCACCAACCTCTTACTGACCACCCACCGACCTCCAATCAAGCTCCAATCGACTTCCCACCGACATCACTTGGACCTCCCACAAACCTACCGTCGACCTCACGCCGACCTCACTTCCACCTCCGACGGACCTCACGTCCACCTCACACCGACCTCACACCGACCTCACACTGACCACCCATCGAACACCCATCGACCTCCAATTGACCTCCCACCGACTTTACATCGACTCCAATCGACCTCCCAACGAACTCCAACCGACCTCCCACCAACCTCTCACAAACATCCAACCGACCTCCCACCGACCTCCCATCGACTTCACAAAAACGAAACTTCAACCTCCCACCAACCGCCCACTGAACTCCAACCGACATCACATCGACCTCACATAAACTTCCCAACGACCTCACATTGACCTCACATCGACCTCCCATCGACCTCCCTCCTACCTCACATCAAACTACCATCGAACTCCAACCGACATCACATCGCCCTCACATCCACCTCCAACAGATCTCCCACAGACCTCCCACGGACTTCTTGTCGACCTCACTTCGACCTCACATAGACCTCACACCGATCTCACACATAACTCTCACTGACCTTACACCGACCTTCCATCGACCTCCCATTGACTTCCCACCGACTTCACATCGACTTCCCATCGACCTCCAACCGACCATCGACTGTAATCCTATCGACCTCCCACCAAACTCCCACCAACCTCCCACAAACTTCCCACCAACCTATCACCAACCTCTTATAGACCTCTCATCGACTTCCCGACATCACCGGAAGCCCACTGAAATCCAACCGACCTCAATACGACCTCCCAGCGACCTCACTTCGACCTAACATCGGCCTCCCACTGACCTCACATCAACCTCCCACGGACCTCACGTCCACCTCACTTCGACCTCTAACCGATCTTCAACCAACCTCACATCGATCTTAACCATAACCCAAACCCTAACCTTAACCCTAACCCCAACCCTAACAATAACCCTAACGTACCTACATACCTACCATCTTACAAAACTACCAACCTACCTACTCTAACGCTAACACTTACCCGAACGCTAACACTCACCCGTAACCTCACCCTAATCCTAAACCTAACCCTAAACCTAATCCTAACCCTAAAATTAATCGCAACCCCAACCCTACCCCTAACCGTAAACTACCTACCTACCTATCTACCTACCTACTTACGTATCTACCGAGCAACTGACCTACTGAACTAACTACCTACCAACCTACCTACCCTAACACTAACACTTAACCTAACCCTAACCCTAAACCTAACCCTAAACATAACCCTAACCCCAACCCCAACCCTAATCCTGACCCTAACCTACCTAACTACCTACCATCTTACCTACCTACCTAATTACCTACCCTAACCCTAACCCTTACCCTAACCCCAACATAACTCTAAACATAATCATAACGCTAATCCCAACCCTACCACTAAACCTAAACTACCTCCCTACCTACGTACCTACCTACCTACCTACCGACCTACCTACCTACCCTAACCCTTATCCTAAACCTAACCCTAAACCTAAACCTAACCCTAACCTACCTACCTACCTACCTACAACCTTACCTACCTACCCTAACCTTAAGCCTTACCCTCAACATAACCCTAACCATAACATAACCCTAACCCAAACACTACCCCTCTACCCTAAACTACCTACCTACCTACGTACCTACGTACCTACCTACCTACAGACCTACCGACCTAACTACCTATCTACGTACCAAAGCACCTTATCTACCTACCTACCTAACCAAACCCTAACCCTTACCCTAAACCTTACCCTAACCCTTAGCCTAACCATAACCCTAAACGTAACCCTGAACCATAACACTAATCCCAACCCCAAAACTAACCCTAACCCTAAACATAACCAATAACCCTGACCTTAAACCTATCCGTAACCTACCTACCTACCTACCTACCTACCTACCTACCTACATACCAACCTACATACCTACCTACCTACCCTAAACCTAACAAAAACCCTAACCCTAATTCTTACCTTAACCATACTAACCCTAACCATAAAGCTAACGCCAAACCTAACCCTAACATTAACCTACCTACCTACCTACCTACCTACCTACCCTAACCCTAACCCTTACCCTAACCTTAAACTTAACCCTAACTATAACCCTAATCCCAACCCTAACCCTAATCCTGACCCTAAACGTAACCATGACCCTAACCATAAGCCTAACCCCAACCCTAAGCCTAACCATAACCCAAAACCTAACCATAACCCTAACCCCAACCCTAAGCCTAACCCTAACCCTTACCCTAACCCTCAACCTAACCATAACCCTAACCCTTAACCTAACCCTAACCTACCTACCGACCTACCTACATACCTACCTACCTACCTACCTAATACATACCTACCTACCTACATACCTACCTACATACCTACCTACCCACCCTAACCCAAACTCTTACCCTAACACTAAACCTAACTTTAACCCCAAACCCTAACCATAACAATAACCACAACCCTACCCGTAACCCTAAACTACCTACGAACCTAACTACCTACCGACCTACAGACCGACCTACCTACCTGTTACCTTACCTACCTACCTGCCTATCCCTAACCCTAACCCTAACACTTACCCTTACCCTAACCCTAAACCTAACACTTACCATAACCCTTACCCAACCCTAACCCTAACCTACTTACCTACCAACCTACCTACTGAACTACCCTAACTCTAACCCTTATCCTAACCCTAACCTTAACCCTAACCCTTACCCTAAACCTTACCCTAACCCTTAGCCTACCCATAACCCTAAACGTAACCCTGAACCATTACACTAATCCCAACCCCAAAACTAACCCTAACCCTAAACATAACCAATAACCCTGACCTTAAACCTATCCGTAACCTACCTACCTACCTACCTACCTACCTACCTACCTACATACCTACCTAACTACCTATCTACCTACATACAAACCTACATACCTACCTACCTACCCTAAACCTAACAAAAACCCTTACCCTAATTCTTACCTTAACCATACTAACCCTAACCATAAAGCTAACACCAAACCTAACCCTAACATTAACCTACCTACCTACCTACTTACCTACCTACCCTAACCCTAACCCTTACCCTAACCTTAACCTTAACCCTAACTATAACCTTAATCCCAACCCTAACCCTAATCCTGCCTCTAAACGTAACCATAACCCTAACCATAAGCCTAACCCCAACCCTAAGCCTAACCCTAACACAAAACCTAACCATAACCCTAACCCTAACCCCAAACCTAAGCCTAACCCTAACCCTTACCCTAACCCTCAACCTAACCATAACCCTAACCCTTAACCTAACCCTAACCTACCTACCGACCTACCTACATACCTACCTACCTACCTACCTAATACATACCTACCTACCTACATACCTACCTACCTACCTACCTACCCACCCTAACCCTAACCCAAACTCTTACCCTAACACTAAACCTAACTTTAACACCAAACCCTAACCATAACAATAACCACAACCCTACCCGTAACCCTAAACTACCTACGTACCTAACTACCTACCGACCTACAGACCGACCTACCTACCTGTTACCTTACCTACCTACCTGCCTATCCCTAACCCTCAACCTAACACTTACCCTTACCCTAACCCTAACCCTAAACCTAACACTTACCATAACCCTTACCCAACCCTAACCCTAACCCTAACCTACTTACCTACCAACCTACCTACTTAACTACCCTAACTCTAACCCTTATCCTAACCCTAACCTTAACCCTAAACCTAATCCTTACCATAACCCTAACCCAAACCTAACCCTAACCCTGACCCTAACCTACCTACCTACCTACCACCTTATCTACCTTTCTACCTACCCTAAACCTTACCTTCACCCTAACCCTAAACCTAACCCTAAACAAATCTCTAAACCTATTCCTAACCCTAACCATAACCTTAACCCGAGCCCTACCCTGCCCATTACCCTAAACTATCTACCTACCTACCTACCTACAGACCTACCTACCTACCTACACTAACCCTAACCCTTACCCTAAACCTAACCTAAAACTAACCCTAACCATAATCCTAACCCCAATCCTAACCATAACCCTGACCCTAACGTACCAACTACCTACCACCTTACCCTAACCCTAACGCTTACCCTCAACCTAACTCTAACCCTTACCCTAAACCTAACCCTAACCCTAACCCCATCCATATCCCTAACTCTAACCTACCTACTTACCTACCTACCTTCCTACCTACCCTAACCCTAACCCTATCCCTAACCTTAACCCTAACCTTAACCCTAACCTTAACCCTAAAACTAACCCTAAACATAAACCTAACCATAACCCTAACCCCAACCCTAACCCTAACCCTGACCCTAACTTACCTACCTACCTACCTACCTTAACCCTAACCCTAACCCTTACCCTCACCCTCACCCTCACCCTAACCTTAAACCTAACCCTAACCATAACCCAAACCCCAACACTACCCCTAACCCTAAACTACCTTCCTACCTACTTAACTACTTACCTACCCACCTATCGACATAAAAGTAACCATAACCCTAACCATAACCTCAACCACAAATCTACCTATAACACTAAACTACCTACCTACCTAAGTACCTACTCACCTACCAACCTACCTACCCTAACCCTAACCCTTACCCTCACCCTAACTCTAAACCTAACCCTAACCATAACCCTAACCCCAACCCTAAGCCTAACCCTAACCTTAAACTTAACCATAACCCTAACCCTAAAATTAACTATAACCTACCTACCTTACTACATACCTACTTACCTACCTACCTACCTAATACATACCTACTACCTACATACCTACCAACCTACATACCCTAACCCTAACTGAAACCCTTACTCTAACTTTAACCCTAACCTTAACCCTAACCATAAGAATAACCTCAACCCCACCCGTAACCCTAAACTACCTACCTACCTACGTACCTACCTACCTAACGACCTACCGACCGAACTAACTACCTACCACCTTACCTACCTACTTACCTACCACCCTAACTCTAACCTTAACGCTTACTCTAACCCTAACCCTAAACCTAACCATAACACTAACAATAACCCTAACCCTAAACCTAACCCTAACCTAACTCTAGCCATAAACCTAACCCCCACCCTAACCCTAACCCTAACCTATCTACCTACCTAACTACCTACCTTACCTACCTACCCTAACCCTAACCTTTACCCTCACCCTAGACCTAACCCTAAAACTAACCCTAAACCTTACCAAAACCTCAACCGCAACCCTACCTCTAACCCTAAACTACCTACCTACCTACCTACGTACCTACCCACCTACCAACCTACCCTAACCCTAACCCCACCCTACCCTCACCATAACCCTAAACCTAACCCTAAAGATTCTCTAACCATTCCCTAACCCCAACCCTAATCCTAACCCTAAACTTAACCCTAAACCTAACTCTAACCATAAACCTAACCCCAACCCTAATCCTAACCTTAACCTAACTTACCTACCTACCTACCACCTTACCTACCTACCTACCCTAACCTTAACCCTTACGCTCACCCTATACCTAACCATAACCCTATACCTAACCCCAACCCTAACCCTAACACTTACCCTAACCCTAACCCTAACCTACCTACCTACCTACTTACCTACCTACCTACCAACCTACCTAGCTAACCCTAACCCTAACCCTTACACTAACCCTAACTCTAACCCTAACCTACCTACCCTTATCCTAAAACTTACCCTAACCCTAACCTTAACCCTTAACCTAACCCTAACCATAACCCTAACCCCAATCCTAACCCTAACCCTAACCCTGACCCTAACTTACCTACCTACCTACTTACCTACCTACCTACCTACCTACCTTTCAACCTAACCCTAACCCTAACCTTAACCCTAAACCCTAACCCTAACCCTTACCCTAACACTAACCCTTACCCTAAACCTAGCCCTTGCCCTCACCCTAATCCTTACCCTAAATCTAAACCAAATCCTAACCATAACCCTAACCCCAACCTTACCCCTAACCTTAACTACATACCTACTTACGTATCTAACTACATACCGACCTATCGACCTAATGTCCTACTTACCTACATACCTACCCTAACCCTAAATCTTAACCTAACCTCAACCCTAAACCTAACCCTAACAATGACCCTAACCCTAAACCCAACCCTAACCCTAACACTAACCCTAAACCTAACCCTAAACCTAACTCTAACCATAAACCTAACCCGAACCCTAACCTTAACCCTAACCCTAACCTACCTACCTAGCCTACCACCTTACCTACCTTCCTACCTACCCTAACCCTAACCTGTAACAGACAATGTTTTCACAAGAAAACAGAGAACAGTGAACTGTATTGACCATGTTTTTTCCAGGAGAGAGAGAGTGGATTGTGTTTTTGATAATGAAAATGTGAGCTCCACGTTTTTTGGAGAGTAAATAATGTTTTTGGCAAAGCGGTCGTTTTTTCACGCTTTGCTGGTAATAAAAGGGGCAGTTGATTGATATGGTGCGTGAAGAACAGTTGAGCTTAGTTATTGTACAGTTGAGCTTAGTTATAGTAGTGTGAGGACGTGTCATTCTGAATGGTGGAATACTAAAATATATATATGTGAAATTATTACATTCATTCAAGGATTATTATTATTATCAGTGTCAAGTGTGATTCAATAAAGTACTTTAAGTTTAATCAGAATGGCGTGCCTGGATAAAAAGTGGAAGAATGAAGAAGTCTTAATCGGCATCTTGAATTACTAACTTAAAACAAGTAACCATGCTACTGACATAACCCACAGCATAAGAAATAAGTTACAATGATAATGATGTCAAAGCATATGTGTTACATAGCCTTTACCCTCACCCTAGACCTAACCCTAAAACTAACCCTTACCATAACCCCAACCGAAACCCTACCTCTAACCCTAAACTACCTACCTACGTACCTACCCACCTACCAACCTACCTACCCTAACCCTAACCCTTACCCTCAGCCTAACCCTAAACCTGACCCTAATCATAACCCTAACCCTAAACCTAACTCTAACCATAAACCTAACCATAAACCTAACCCCAACCCTAACCCTAACCCTGACCCTAACCTACCTACCTAGCTACCACCTTATCTACCTACCCTAATCTTAACAGTTACGCTAACCTTATACATAACCCTATATCTAACCCTAACCATAACCCCAACCCAAACCCTACCTCTAACCCTAAACTACCTACCTACGACGGACCTACCCACTACCAACCTACCTACCTACCTACCTACCTACCTACCTACCTACATACCTACCTACCCTAACCCTTACCCCAACCCTAACCCTAACCTTTACCCTAAAACTTAACTCTAACCATAAACTAACCCAAACCCTAACCCTAACCCTATCCTAACTACCTACCTACCACCTTACCTACCTACCTACCCTAACCCTAACCCTTACCCTCACCCTAGACCTAACCATAACCCTAACCATAACCCCAACCGCAAACCTACCTCTAACACTAAACTACCTACCTACGTACCTACCCACCTACCAACCTACCTACCCTAACCCTAATCCTTACCCTCACCCTAACCCTAAACCTAACTCTAACCATAACCCTAACCCCAACCCTAAGCCTAACCCTAACCCTAACCAAAACCCTAACCCAAAACCTAACCCTAACCTACCTACCTACATACCTACTTACCTACCTACCTACCTAATACATACCTAACTACCTACATACCTACCTACCTACCTACCATAACCCTAACATAACCCTTACTCTAACCCTAACCCTAAACCTTAACCCTAACCCTAACCTTAACCCTAACCCTAACAATAACAATAACCCTAACCCTATCCTTAACCCTAAACTACCTACCTACCTACTTACCTACCTCCCTACTGACCTACCGACCTACCGACCGACCTAACTACCTACAACCCTACCTACCTACCTACCTACCACCCTAACTCTAACCTTAACCCTACCCCTAACCCTAAACCTAAACCAAACTCTAACCATAACCCTAACCCAAACCTAACCCTAACCCTAAACTTAACCCTTAACTTAACCCTAACCATAACTCTAACCCCAACCCGAACCCTAACCCTAACACTTACCCTGACCCTAACCTACCTACCTACCTATCACCTTACCAACCTACCTACCTACCTACCCTACCCTAACCCTTACCCTAAACCTAATTCTTAATCTAAGCCTAAACCTAATCCTAAACCTAACCATAACCCAAACCATAACCCTAACAATAACCCTAAACATAACCCTAACCCCAACCCTACCCATTACAGTAAGCTACCTACCTAAATATTTACCTACCTACCTAGCGACCTACCGAAAGAACCGACATACTGACCTACCTACCTAGCTACATACCCTAACCCTTACCCTAAGCCTAACCCTAAAACTAACCCTAACCATAAACCTAACCCCAACACAAACCTCAACCCTAACACTAACCTACCTAAGCTAACCCTAACGCTAACCCTTACACTAACACTAACTCTAACCTTAACCTACCTACCACCCTAAACATAAACCTTACCCTAACACTAACCCTAACCTTAACCCTTAACCTAACCCTAACCATAACCCTAACCATACATAGACCTACTAACGACCTTACACCGACCTCACATCGACCTCCAACGGAACTCATTTCGAACTCCCAACGACCGTACATCGACCTCCCAGTGACCTCACTTCGACATCAAATCGACCTAACATCGGTCTCACATCGATCTCCCAACGACCTAAAATCGACCTCCCACCTACCTCCCATCGAACTCCCACCGACCGCCCACTAAACTCCGACCTCACACAAACCTCACATCGACCTCCCAGCGATTTCTCTTTGACCTCAAATCAACCTCCCACCTACCTTACATCGACATCACATCGACCTCTTATCGACCTCCCATCGACCTTGATCGACCTCCCATCAACCTCCAATCGACCTACCATCGACCTTACATTGCTTCCAATCGACCTCCCACCAAACTCCCACCGAACTCCCACCAACCTCCCACCGAACACCAAATAAAATCAAACTGACCTCACACCGACCTCACATCGACCTCCCAGCGACCTCACTTCGACCTCACATCGACCTCCAAAAAACCTCACATCGATCTCAATTAACCTCCCATCGACCTCCCCTTGACCTCCAAACGAATGCCCACTGACATTTAACCGACCTCACACTTACCTCACATCGACCTCCCAGCGACCTCATGTCGATCTCATTTCGACCTCCCACCGACCTCACATCGACCTCCCTTTTACATCCCAACGACCTCCCATCGACCTCCCTCTTACCTCACATCGAACTCCAATCGACCTCCCACCGACCGCCCACTGAACTCCAACTCACACTAACCTCACATCGACCTCACATCGACCTCCACCGACCTCCCATCGACCTCACATCATCCTCAATTCAACCACCCACCGACCTCACATCAACCTCAAATCGACCTTATATCGACCTCATATCGACCTCACATCGACCTCACATCGACTTCACATCGATCTCACATCGACTTCCCCTAAACCTAACAACCAACCTACCAACTACCTCACACCAACCTCACATCGACCTCCCATCGACTTCTCACCGACATTACTTCGACCTCCCACCAACCTCCCACTGACTTACATTGACCTCACACCGACCTCAAACTAACCTCCTATCGACCTCACAACGACTTCGCCTAAACCTCACACCAACCTCCCACCGACCTCCCACCGACCTCCCATTGACCTCTCACCGACATTACTTCGACCTCCCACCGACCTCACACCGACTCACATTGACCTCACACCGACCTCATACTGACCTCACACCAACCTCCAATCGATTTCACATCAACCTCCACCGACCTCACATCAATCTCACATCGACCTCAAATCGACTTCCCACAAACCTCCAACCGACCTACCAACGACCTCACACCGATCTCTCATCGACCTCTCACGGAACTCACGTCGACAACCCAACGACCTCACATCAACCTCCCAGCGACCTCACTTCGACCTCAATTCGACCTCCCACCGACCTCACATCGACCTTAAATTGACCTCCCATCGACCTCTCATCAAACTCCCATCGACCTCCCAACTACTTCACATCGACCTCCCATCGAACTTCCACAGACCTCACATACACCTCACATTGACCTCCAATCGACCTCCCATGGACCTCCCAAAGGACCTCACGTCAACTTCACATCTACTCCAATCGACATCGAACCGACCTTCCACTGACCTCCCACAACATCCCACCGACCGACCATCAACCGCCCACCGACCTTACATCGAACTCCCATCGATCTCCCACCGACCGCCCACTGAACTCCAACCGACCTTACAGTAACCTCACATCGACCTCCCAGCGATCTCACTTCGACCTCAAATAAACCTGATCACATCGACCTCACATCCACCTCCAATGGACCTCACTTCCACCTCACATTGAACTCACATCGACCTCCATCGATCTCCCACTTATCTACCAATGACTTCACAATTACCTAACATCGACCTAACACGGACCTCACGTCTACCTAACATCGACATCACTTCGACCTCAAACCGATCAACCAGCGACCTACCACCGACCTTTCATCGACCTCCCATCGATTTTGCACCGACATAACTTAGACCTCCCATCGACCTCCGACCGACAACCCACTGAACTCCAACTGACTTCACACCGAACTCACATCGACCTTGCACTTACCTCACATTGAAAACCATCGAACTTCCACCGACCTCACATCCCCCTCACATCGACCTCCAACCGATCTCCCACAGACCTCCCACGGACTTCACGTCGACCTCACATCGACCTCCCACAGACCTCACATCGACCTCCAACTGACCTCTCATTGACTTCCCTCGGACCTACCATCGACCTTCCACCAACCTCAAATCCACCGCACATAGATCTCCAACCGACTTCCACAGACATCACACGGACCTCACGTCGACGTTACATCGACCTCACATCAACCTCAGACCGACCTCCCACCGACATCCCACCGACCTACCAATGACCTCACAATGACCTAAAATCGACCTCCTTTGCACCTCACGTCGACTCACATCTACTTTACATTGACCTCAGACAAACCTCACACCTATCTCCCACCGACTTCACACCGACCTCACACTGATCTCCCACCGACCTCACACCGACCTTCCAGCAACCTCACTTCTACCTCACATCGACCTACCATCGACCTCACATCGACCTCACTTCGACCTCACATTAAACTCACATCGACCTCACATTGACCTCACATGGACCTCAATCGACCTCACATTGACCTCACATCGACCTTCAACCGACCTCCCACCGACAAATCAACGACCTTAAACCGACCTCCCATGGACCTCACGTCCAACTCACATCGACCTCACTTCGATCTCAAAACCGATCTCCCACCAACAACACACTGACCTCAAACAAACCTCCCACCGACCTCACATCGACCTCATATCGACCACCCATCAAACACCCATCGACCTCAAATCGACATCCCTACGACCTAACATCGACTCCAATTGACCTCCCACCGACGTCCCACCGACCTCCCGCAAACGTCCCACCGACCTCCCACAGACCTCCCATCAACTACCAGCGACTTCCCACCGACATCACTTCGACCTCCCACGGACCGCCAACTTAACTCCAACAAACCTCACACCGACCTCACATCGACCTCCCATTGACCTTAATTCGACCTCAAATAAACCTCACATCGACCTCACATCGAACTACCATTGAACTTCCACCGACCTCACATCCCCCTCACATCGACCTCCAACCGATCTCTCACAGACGTCCCACGGACTTCACGTCGACCTCACATCAACATCACACCGATCTCCCACTGACCTCAAAAAGACCTCCCTTCGACCTTCCATCGACCTTGAATCGACCTCCCACTGACCTCCCTTCGACTCCCATCGATTTCCCACCGACATCACTTCGACCTCCCACCGACCGCCCACTGAACTCCAACCAACCTCACATCGACCTCCCAACGACCTCCCACCGACCTCCAATCGACCTCCCACCTACCTCACATCAAACTACCATCGAACTTCAACCGACCTCACATCCCCCTCATATCACTCTCCAACATATCTCCCAAAGACCTCCCACGGACTTCACGTCGAGCTCACATCGACCTCACATCGACCTCACACTGACCTCACACCGACCTCCCACTTCGACCTCCCACCAACCTCACACCAACCTCCCACCGACCTCACACCGATCTCCCACCGACCTCCCACAGACATACCAATGACCTCACAATTACCAAAAATCGACCTCCCTTGGACCTCACGTCTACTAACATCAACTTTACATCGACCTCAGACCGACCTCACACCGATCTCCCACCGACCTCCCACGACCGACCATCGACCTTCAATCGACCTCCCACTTACATCACATAAAACTACCATCGACCTCATACAAACCTCCACAGACCTCCCACGGACCTCACTTCGCCCTTACATCGAACTCACATCGACCTCCACCGACCTCCCACCGATCTCCCACCGATCTCCCACCGACCACACATTGAACTCTCACCGACCTCACACCGACCTCCTATGGACATTAAGTCGACCTAACATCGACCTCACTTCAAACTCAAACCCATCTCCAACCGACCTCCACAGACCTCCCACGGACCTCACGTCGACCTCACATCGCCCTCACATAAACCTCACATCGACCTCACATCGACCTCATATCGACCTAACACCGACGTCCCACCGACATCCCACCGACCTACCAATGACCTCACAATGACTTCCCTTGGACCTCACATCGACATACATCGACTTAACATCGACCTCAGACCAACTTCACATCTATCTCCCACTGACCTCACACCGACCTCACACAACCTCGCATCGACCTCCCAGCAACCTCACTTCTACCTCACATCGACCTCCCATCGACGTCCCATCGACCTCACATAAACCTCCCATAGACCTCCCACCAACCTCACTTCGACCTCACATCGACCTTACATCGACCTCACATCGACCTCACATCGAACTTTTACCGACCTCCAAACACCTCCCACAGACATCCCACCGATCTTTCACCGACCTCCCTCAAACCTCCCACCGACCTCCCACAGTCCTCCCAACGACTCTCAGCGACTTCTCATCGACATCACTTCGACCTCCCACCGACCGCCCACTGAACTCCAACAAACCTCACAACGACCTCACATCGACCTCCCATTGACCTTACTTCGACCTCAAATCAACCTCACATCGATCACCCAATGACCTCCCACTGACCTCCCATAGACCTCCCGCCGACCTCACTTGGACCTCACATCGACCTTACATCGACCTCACATCGACCTCACATAGACCTTCCACCGACCTCCAACCCACCTACAAACGGCCTCACACCAACCTACCACGGACCTCACGTCCAACTCACATCGACCTCACTTCGACCCCAAAACCGATCTCCCACCAACCTCACACCGACCTCACACAAACCTCCCACTGACCTCACATCGACCTCATATCGACCCCCCATCAAACACCCATCGACCTCAAATTGACCTCCCAAAGACCTCACATCGACTCCAATCGACCTCCCACCGCCCTGCAACCGACAGCCCACTGACCTCCCGCAAACCTCCCACCGACCTCCCACAGTCTCTCAGCGACTTCTCACCGACATCACTTCGACCTCCCACCAACCGCCCACTGAACTCCAACCGACCTCACACCGAACTCAAATCGACCTCCCATTGACCTTACTTCGACCTCACATCAACCTCACATCGACCTCACATCGACCTCTTATCGACCTCCCAACGACCTCCCACTGACCTCCCATCGACATCCCACCTACCTCACATCGAACTACTATCAATCTTCCACAGACCTCACACCCCCCTCACATTGATCTCAAACCGATCTCCCACAGACATCTCACGGACTTCACGTCGAGCTCACATCGACCTCATATCGACCTCACATCTACCTCACACCAACCTTACACCGATCTCCCACTGACCTCAAACCGACCTCCCATCGACTTCCCACCGACATCACTTCGACCTCCCACCGACCGACAACTGAACTCCAACCAACCTCACACCGACCTCACATCATCTCCCAACGACCTCACACCGACCTCCCATCGACCTCCCACCTACCTCACATAGAACTACCATCGAACTCCCATCGACCTCACATCCCCCTCATATCAACCTCCAACCTATCTCCCACAGACCTTCCACGGACTTCACGTCGACCTCACACCGACCTCACACCGATCTGCCACTGACCTCACACCGACCTCCCATCGACCTCCCATCGACCTCCAATCGACATCCCACTGACCTCACATCGATTCCATTCGACCTCCCACAGACAACATACCAACCTCCCACCGATCTCCCATCGACCTCCCTTCGACTTCCCACCTACATCACTTCGACCTCCCACCGACCGCCTAATGAAATCCTATTGACCTCCCACCAACCTCCCATCCGACCTCTCACTGACCTCCCATCGACTTCCCACTGACATCACTTCGTCCTCCCACTAACAGCACATAGACCTCCCATCAACATCCCACTGACCGCCCACTGAAATACAACCGACATCACACCGACCTCACATCGACCTCCCAACGACCTCACATTGACCTCATATCACCTCCCATCAACTTCCCACAGACACCACTTCGACCTCCCAACGACCTCCCACAGACCTCACATCGAACTCACATCTACCTCACATCGACCTCACAGCGATCTCACATCGACCTCCCACCGACCTCTAATCGAAATACCAACGACCTCCCAAAGACCTCACAAATGACCTCACAACGATCTCCCATCAAACTCACATAGACCTCCAACCGATCTCCCACAGACCTCCCACGGACTTCACGTCGAGCTCAAATCGACCTCCAATCGACCTCCCACCGACCTCACATAAACTCCAATCGACCTCCTACCGACCTAACACCGACCTCCAACCAACCTCTCACTGACCTCCCACCGACCTCCAATTGACCTCCCATGGACTTCCCACAGTCATCACTTGGACCTCCCACCGACCTATCACCGACCTTTCATCGACCTCCCAAAGATTTCCCACCGACATAACTTCAACCTTCCACTGACTGACCGACGACCCCCCATCGACCCCTCATCGTCCTCCCACCGACCGCCCACTGAACTCCAACCAACCTCACACCGACCTCACATCGACCTCCCAGCGACCTCACTTTGACCTCACATCGACCTCCCACCGACATCACATCAACCTGACATCGACCTCAAACCAACCTCACATTAACCTCACATTTATCTCCCTTCGACCTACCTTCGACCTCCAATCGACCTACCACCGACCTTACATAAACTCCAATCGATCTCCCACCGACATTACACTGACCTCCCACCTACCTCTCACTGACCTCCCACCGACCTCCCATCGTCCTCCCATCGACTTCCCAGCGACATCACTTGGACCTCCCACAAATCTACCATCGACCTCACACCGACCTCACATCGACCTCCCATGGACCTCCCATGGACCTCAAGTCCACTTCACATCGACCTCAATTCGACCTCGAAACCGATCTCCCACCGACCTCACACCGACTTCACACCGACCTCCCATCGACCTCATATAAAACTCACATCGACCACCCATCGAACACCCATCGACCTCCAATTGACCTCCAACCGACCTCCCATCGACCTCCCGTTGACTTCACACCAAAATAACTTCAACCTCCCACTGACCTCCAACCGACAGCCCACTGAACTCCAACCGACTTCACACAGACCTCACATCGATCTCCCAGCAACCTCACTTCGACCTCACATCAACCTACCAAAAACCTCACATCTACCTCCCATCGAACTCCCACCGACCTCCCATCGACCTCCCACATACCTCACATCAAACTACCATCGAACTCCCACCGACATCACATCCCCCTCACATTGAACTCCAACAGATCTCCAACAGACCTCCAACGGACTTTTTGTCGAACTCACAAAAACCTCACATCGACCTCACACCGACCTCACACCAATCTCCCACTGATCTCACACCGACCTTCCATCACCCTCCTATCGACTTTCCAATGACATCACTTTGACTTCCCATCGACCTCCCACCGACCGCCTACTGAAATCCTATCGACCTCCCACCAACCTCCCACCAACCTCTCACCAACTTCCCACCGACCTCTCACCTACCTCCCATCGACCTCCCAAATGACATCACTTTGACTTCCCACCGACCGCACATAGACATCCCATCGACCTACCACCGACCACCTACTGAAATGCAACCGACCTCACTACGACCTCACATCGACCTCCCAGCGACCTCACTTCGACCTCACATCAACCTACCAACAACCTCACATAGACCTCACACCGATCGTACATCAACCTCCCACGGACCTTACGTCCATATCACATCGACCTCACTTTGACCTCAAACCGATCTTCCACCGATCTCAAACAGACCTTAACCATAACCCTAACCCTAACCATAAGCCTAACCCCAACGCTAACCCCAACCCTAACCCTAACCCCAACCCTAACCTACCTACCTACCTACCTACCACCTTACAAACCTATCTACCTACCAACCCTAATCCTAACCCTTACCCTTACCCTAAACCTAACCCTAACCCTAAACCTAATCCTAATCCTAAACATAACCCCAACCCCACCCTACCCCTAACTGTAAACTACCTACCTACCTAGCTACCTACCTACCTACGTATCTACCTACCTACCGACCTACCGAACCACCGACCTACTGACCTACCTACCCTAACACTAACACTTACCGTAACCCTAAACCTAAACCTAACCATAACTCTAACCCCAAACCTAACTCTAACCCTGACCCTAACCTACCTACCTACCATTTAACCTACCTACCTACCTACCCTAACCCTAAACCTAACCCAAACCCTAACTTAACCCTAACCCTAATCATAACCCTAATCCCAACTCTACCACTAAACCTACCTACCTACCGACCTACTTACCTACCTAACTACCCTAACCCTTATCCTAACCCTAAGCCTAAAGCTAACCCTAAACATAACACTAACCCCAAACCTAACTCTAACCCTAACCCTAAACCTTACCCTAACATACCTACTTACCTACCAACCTACATACCTACCTACCTACCTATCTACCTACATACCTACCTACATAGCTACCTACCTACCTTAGCCCTAACCCAAACAACTTACCCTAACCCTAACCTTAACCTTAATCCTAACACTAACTATAACCCTTACCCCAACTCTAACCCTAAACCTAAATTACCTACCTACCTACCTACCTACGTACCTATCTACCAGCTTAACTACCTACCTACCTCCCTATCCTAACACGTACCCTAACCCTAACCGTTACCCTAAACCCTATCCCTAAACCTAAACCTAACCCTAAACATAACCCTAACCCAAACCTTACCCCTAACACTAAACTACCTGCCTACCTACCTACCTACGTACCTACTTACCTACCGACCTCCCAACCTAATGACCTACATACGTACCTACCTATACTTACACTAACCCTAACCCTAAACCTAATCCTAGCTATAATCATAACCCTAACCCTAACCCTAACCCTGAACCTAAAGTACCTAACTACCTACCACCTTACCTACCTACCCTAAACCTAACCCTTAACCTCTACCCTAATCCTAACCCTTACCCTAAACCTAACCCCAACCCTAACCATAACACAAACCCCAACCCTACCTCTAACCGTAACCCAAACCCTAACCTACCTACCTACCTACCCTAACCCTAACATTAACCCTAAACCTAACCCTAACCATAACCCTACCACAACCCTAACACTAACCCTGACCCTGACCCTAACATACCTACCTACCACCTTACAAACCTACCTACTTACCTACCCCCACCCTAACCCATACCCTTACCCACGACATAATCCTAACCCTAACCCTAAATCTAACCCTAACCCTAAACATAACCGCAACCCCAACCCTAACCCTAACCTAAACTACCTACCTACCTATCTACCTACCTACCTACGTACCTATCTAGATACCGACCTACCGTCCCACCGACCTACTGACCTACCTACCTACCTACCCTGACACTAACACTTACCCTAACCGTAACTCTAAACCTAACCATAACAATAACCCTAACCCTAACCCGAACCCTAACCCTAACCCTGACAATAACCTAACAACCTACATACCATCTTACCTACCTACCTACCTACCCTAACCCTAAACCTAACCTAACCCCTACCATAACCCCAACCCTAATCTCAACCCTACCCCCTAAACCTACCTACCTACCTACCTACCTACCCACCAACCTACCTACTGATCTACCTACCTACCTACCCTAACCCTAACCCTTATCCAAACCCTAACCCTGAACATAATCCTAACTATAAACCTAACCCAAAACCTTATTCTAACCCTAACCCTAAACCTAACCCTAACCTACCTACCTACCTAGCTACCTACCTACATACCTACCTACCTACCTATCTTCCTACATGCCTACCTACATACCTACCTACTTACCCTAACCCTAACCCAAACAACTTACCCTAACCCTAACCTTAACACTAACGATTACCCTTACCCCAACCCTAACTCTAAACTACCTACCTACCTACCTACATACCTACCTACCACCTTACCTACCTTCCTACCTCCCTACCCAACCCTAACAAGTACCCTAACCCTTACACTAACCCTAACCCTAAACCTAAACCTAACCCTAATCCTAACCATAAACCTAACCCCAAACCTACTCCAAACACTAAACTACCTACCTATCGACCTACCGTTCTACTGTCCTACCTACCTACCTACACTAATCCTAACCCTTACCCTAACACTAACCCTAACCATAATCCTAACCCCAACCCTAACCCTAACCCTGATCCTAACCTACCTACCTACCTACAACCTTACCTACCTACCTACCCTAACCCTAACCGTTACCCTTACCCTTACCCTAACCCTACACCTTACCCTTACCCTAACCCTAACCATAACCCTAATCCCAAACCTACCATTAAACCTACATACCTACGTACCTACCTACCAACCTACCGACCTACCAACCTACCTACCAAACCTAACCCTAACTCTTATCCTAACCCTAAACCTGAACATAACCCTAACCATAACCCTAACCCCAAACATTATTCTAACCCTAAAACTAAACCTAACCCTAATCTAGCTACCTACCTACCTACCTACATACATACCTACCTACATAACTACCTACCTACATACCTACCTACATGCCTGCTTATATACATACATACCTATCCCAACCCTTACCCATACAACTTACCCTAAACCTAACCTTAACCCTAAGCCTAACTATAACCCTTACCCAAACCCTACCCCTAACCCTAAACTACTTACCTCCCTACCCTTAGCCTAACCCTTACCTTAACCCTAACCCTAACTATTACCCTAACCCTAAATCTAACTTTACCCCTTACCATAAACCTAACCCCAACCCTACCACTAACCCTAAATTACCTACCTACCTACGTACCTACCTACCTATCTACCTACCT
The DNA here is from genome assembly GCA_964033795.1 of Lymnaea stagnalis. NCBI lineage: Eukaryota > Metazoa > Mollusca > Gastropoda > Lymnaeidae > Lymnaea > Lymnaea stagnalis. The sequence continues at coordinate 138,687 of CAXITT010000690.1, read as the reverse complement.
ACACTAACCCTAACCCTTCCCTACCCCAAACCTAAAACTAACCCTAACCATAATCCTAACACAAATCCTTACCCTAACCCTGACCCTAACCTACCAACTACCTACCACCTTACCCACCTACTATAACCCTACCTCTTACCCTCACCCTAAATCTAACCCTTAGCTTAAACCTAACCCTAACCATAACCCTATCCCCAACCCTACCCCCTAACCATAATCCTAACCTACATACCTACCTACTTACCTACCTACCTACCCTAACCCTAACCCTTACCTTAAACCTAACCTTAAACCTAAACCTAACCCTAACCGTAAACCTAACCATAACCCTAACCCCAACCCTTACCCTAACCCTGCCCCAAACTTACCTACCTTCTTACCAACTTACCTACCTACCTACCTACCCTAACCTAAACCCAAACCCTTACCCTCAATCTAACCCTAAACCCTAAACCTAACCCTAAACCTAACCATAACCCCAACCAAACCGACCTACTGACCTACCTACCTAACTACCCTAACACTAACACTTACCCTAAACCTAACCCTAAACCTAACCCTAACCATAATTCTAACCCCAACCCTAACCCTAACCCTAACCCTAACCTAACTACCTTCTACCTACCTACATACCTACCTACCTAACCTAACCCTAATCCTTAGCCTAACACTACACTTAACCCTAACCTTAACACTAAACCTAACCCTAACAATAAACCTAACCCCAACCCTAACCCTAACCATGACCGTAACCCTAACCTACCTACCTACCTACCTACCTACCACCTAACCTACCTACCTACCTATCCTAAACCTAACCCTTACTATCACCCTAACCCTAACCCCAATCCTAATCCTAACCCTAACTCTAACCCTAACCCTAACCTATCTACGTACTTAACTATAAATCTATCTAGCTACCTACCACCTTACCTACCTACCTACCTACCCAACTATCTACCCTAACACTAACTCTTACCCTAACCCTATCCCTAACACTAAACCTAACCCTAACCATAACCCTAACCTACCTACATACCTAACTATATACCTACTTACCTACCTCCCTTAACCCTAACCCTAACCTACATACTTACATACCTACCTACCTACATTTAATTTTTTAAAATTTAAAATAAGATAAATTAGGATATTTAAAATGAGATAATTCAAAATGAGATAATAAAAAATGAGATAATTAAAAATGAAATAATTCAAAATGAGATAATTAAAATGAGATAATTCAAAATGAGATAATTCAAAATAATATAAATCAAAATGAGATAATACAAAAAAAGATAATTTAAAATGAGATAATGAAAAATGATTTAATTCAAATGAGATAATGAAAAATGAGATAATAAAAATGAGATAATGAAAATGAGATAATTCAAAATTAGATAATTCAAAATAAGATAATTGAAAATGAGAGCATTCAAAATGAGATAATAAAAAATGAGATAATGAAAAAAGAGATAATTCAAAATGAGATAATTCAAAATGAGATAATTCAAAATGAGATAATTCTAAATGAGATAATGAAAAATGAGAAAACTAAAATTGAGATAATGAAAAATGAGATAATTCAAATTAAAACCTAACACTAACCCTTACCCTAAAGCTAACCCTAACCCTAACCCTAACCCTTAACCTAACCCTAAACATAAACCTAATCATAATCATAATCCTAACCCCAACTCTAATCCTAACCCTAACCTATCTAACTACCTACCTACCTAACTTCCTACCTACCTACCACCTTACCTACCTACATACCTACCCACCCACCTACCCTAACACTAACCCATACCCTAACCCTAACCCTAAGCTACCTACCTACCTAACTACCTACCTACCTCCCCTAACCCTAACCTTAACCTACCCACTTACATACCTACCTACCTACATACCGACCTACCTACCAACCTACCTACCTACCCTAACACTAATCCTTACTCTAAACTTAACCTTAATCCTAAACCTTACCCTAACCATAACCCTAATTCCAACCACAACCCTAACCCTAACCTACCTACATACCTACCTACTTAACTACCTACCTACCTTAACCCTAACCCTAACCATAAACCTAAACAAAACCCTAACCCTAAACCCTAACCTACATACCGACCTACCGACCTACCTACCTACCCTAACCAAAACCCTAACCCTAAACCTAACCCTAACCTACCTACCTACCTACCTACCAACTTACCTAACAATAACCTTAAATTTAACCATAACCATAACCCTAACCCCAACCCTACCCCTTACCCTTAACTACCTACCTACTTACCTACCTACCTAATGACCTACCCTTACCCTAAAACTTACCCTAACCCTAAACCTAACCCTAACCCTAATCCTCACACTAAACCTAACCCTAACAATAACCCTAATATCAACACAAACCATAAACCTTACCCTAACCTACCTACCGAGCTACATACCTACCTACCTACCTACAACATTACCTACCTACCTACCTACCCTAACCCTAACCCTCACCCTAATCCTAACCTTAACTCTAACCCCAACCCTTACCCTAACCTACCTACCTAACTACCAACATACATACCTAACTACCTACCTACCCTAACCCTTACCCTAACCCTAACCCTAAACCAAACCATAACTCTAACCCTAAACCTAACCCTAACCTAACCTACCTACATACCTACCTACCCTAACCCTAACCTTACCCTAACGCAAACCCTTACCCTAACCATAACCTACCTACCTACCTACCTACAACCTTACCTTACCATAACCCTAATTTTAACCCTAACCATAACCCTAACCCCAACCCTACCCCTAACCCTAAACTACCTACCAACCTACTACCTACCTACCTATTGACCGACCGACCTACCTACATACCCTAACCATAAACCTTACCCTAAACCTAACCTTAACTCTAAACCTAACCCTAACCCTAAATATAACCCTAACCATAATCCTAACCCCAATCCTAATCTTAACCCTAACCTATCTATCTACTTACCTACCTAACTACCTACCTACCTACAACCTTACCTACCTACCTACCTACCCACCTACCTACCCTAACACTAACCTTTACCCTAACCCTATCCCTAAACCTAAACCTAACCCTAACCTACCTACCTACCCAACTACCTACCTACCCAAACCATAACCCTAACTTACCTACTTACATACCTACCTACCTATCTACCTACATACAAACCTACCTACCTACCTTCCGTAACACTAATCCTACCCTAACATAAACCTAAACATAGCCTAACCCCAACCCTTATATGTCGGCATCCTTACATCTCGTTAGACGATGGTGCATCACCGTTGGCCTTTCTCCTAGCTCTTCTGTCTGCAGCCTCTTCCATTCTTCGCTCCTCGGCTACCATGACGCCCTTTTTGACAACTGAGTGCCACGTAGATCGGTCTTTTGCCTTACACCCCAACCCTTACCCTAACCCTAACCCCCTACCTACCTACCGGCCTAACTACCTACTTACTACCTACCTACCTTAACACTTCCCCTAAACCCAACACTTACCCTAACCCTAACCCTAAACCTAACCCTAACCCTAACCATAATCCTGACCCCAACCATACACCTAACCCTAAACTACCTACCTACCTACCTACGTACCTACCTACCTAACGATCGACCGACCTACCTACATACAACTCTACCTACCTACCTACCTACCTACCCTATTCCTAACCCTAATCCTAACCCTAATCCTCACCCTAAACCTTACCCTAACCATAACCCTAATCCTCACCCTAACACTAAACCTAACCCTAACCTACCTATCGACCTACCTACCGACCTATCGACTGACCCACCTACCTACCACCTTACCTACCTACCTACCTACCTATCCTAACCCTAAATCTTACCCAAACCCTAAACCTAACCTTTACCCTAAACATAACCCTAACCCCAACCTAACCGTAACCCTAACCCTAACATACCTACCTACCAACCAATCTACTGACCTACCGATCGACATACCTACCAACCTATATAACTACCTACCTACCTACCAACTTACCTACCTACCTACCTACTCTTATCCGTATCCTTAACATAAAACTAACCCTAACCTTAAACCTACTTTAACAGACAATGTTTTCACATGAAAACAGAGAGGTAGCATGAGTGAACAGTGAATTGTGTTGACCATGTTTTTCCACGAGAGAGAGAGTGGATTGTATTTTTGAGATAAAAATGTGAGCTCCACGTTTTTTGAGAGTAAATTATGTTTTTTGTCAAAGCGGTCGTTTCCACGCTTTGCTGGTAATAAAAGGGGTAGTTGATTGAGAGAGCTAGTCAGAGTAGAATTAGCGCAGATCAGTAGAGAGAGTCAGAGAGCTGAGTTATTGTACAGTTGAGCTGAGTTATAGTAGAGTGAGGACGTGTCTTTCTGAATGGTGGAATACTATATATATACATATATATGTAAAATGATTACATTCATGCAAGGATTATTATTAATATTATCAGTGTAAAGTGTGATTCAATAAAGTACTGTAAGTTTAACCAGAATTCAGTATCCTTCTTTGCGTGCCTGGATAATAAGTGGAAGGATGAAGAAGTCTTAGCCGGCATCCTGAATTAATTATATTAACATAAAACAAGTTACCATGCTACTGATATAACCCACTAAGTTACAATGATGTCAGAGCATATGTGTTACAAATGGTGTCAGAAGTGGTGTAACAACGATGTGTTACAGAACGTAGAGTAACAACGGTATATTTTAACATTCGTGCGGAAGGATACATCGAACGTCATTACGCCCGTGTATCAATCAAGTCTGAGACGAGTCCACTACACACAGAGCTAGCCGACGACAACCAATTTAGGTCAGTCACAGGAGTCAAGAGTCAAGAGTTCAAATAACTGGTACACAGCTTCAATTATTTAACATACTTAGCGGAGTGAACATTCTCGTGGAAGAAACAGCAAGAAATCTATTTTTACAGTTAACTAATTTTAATAACACAGTTAATGTTAAATAGACTGAACAATCAACATCAAGGACATTTTCAAGTTATCTACAACTGTAGCAGATTTACTGTAAGCCTACATCAAATAGATACTAATTGACAATTATTAGTCAACACAAGAAAGAGATGATCCACTACACAAGACCAACAGGAGTCTGACGTCATTACAGATGAGATGTGTGTATCAAGACATCGAAACTAAGATTTCCCCAGAATAATCTTCAATTTATACAAGCCGCACATAGCCTAGTGCGCAATTCAAGTCAAGTAATTCTTTAATTACTCACTACAAGTTCAACAGAATCGGAGAGAAAGTACACAATTTTCAATTGGATTATTACACTATTACGCAAGGTACTTACATTGGATTATTGAAGCAGTTTGTGTTGTAACTTTTTTATTGGATTATGTAACTTTTTCATTGGACCTTTAACAAATAGAAGAACTAAAATTAAAAGGACAAAAAGAAATAGATGAACTAAAATTAAAAGGACAAAAAGAAATAAAAGAACTTAAAATAAGAGAGGAAGAAATAAAACTAGAAAGAGCTAGAATAGAATCAGGACAGCATACAACATCAACAAGCAATAGAGAAACCAAAAGTACATACAAACCTAAATTTAGGGAATTTAATGAACATAAAGTGGAAATAATTAGTTATTTGTCACAATTTGAGGGCATCTGTCAGTCTTACAATTATAGGGAAGAGACTTGGGCAAATATTTTATTGAGTAGATTATCAGGAAAAAGCCTAAGTATCATTAATTCACTTAGTGAAGAACAAAAGAACAATTATACCTATATAAAGAAAGTTTTGTTAAAGTTTTATGGAAACACAGAAGACATTTACAGAAAAAATTTTCATAACATAAGATTAGAGAGAGAAATAGACCCTAACACCACTATATTCAATATTAGATATAATCTTGTCAAATGGCTGGAACTCACTGAAATTGACTTAAATGATCCCAAAGCATTACTAGATATGTTTATTATAGACAAAATATTAAGAAATGCATCAGTCTCTTTATTTTCATTCCTTAAAGAGAGAAAGATTAAAAATGAGTATGAGTTAGTTGACTCAATCACATCATTTAAAGATGCTCACCCCAATGAAGAGCTAGATAATAGAAATATCACACTAGCTTCCATAAAGAACACACCCAGTGATAGGGACACACAAAAACAAAACACATATCAAAACAGAAGATACCAAAGCCTACCTGCCAGATGGCAAAACAATAAATTTCAGAAAAATTATCAAAATAATTACCAGACATATGCTAATTACTCAAACAACAACAAATGTTTCTACTGTGGCATTCCAGGTCACAAGAAATATCAGTATAGGAAATTACATAGAGATTTAGGACATTCACAACAATACTATCAGAGAACATCACCCAACAGTAGTCCAATTAGATACAACAGTACAAATAGGAGTAGACAACCATATAAAAACCAAAGATATAATTCCAATCAGACTAACAGTAGACAACACAACACCAAACCACATTAAACTTTAGCTAGTGCATGTCACAGTGAAGGGAGTTTACAATTTTTTCCTTCTTATGTAAACAACCAACTTTTTCAGTGTCTGAGAGACACAGGTTGTACAACAATAGTAGTTGACAAGAAATTGATAGATCCTAAAGATCACATTTCTGAAAAAACTACAGTCATGCTAGCAAATAACACAAAAGTTTAATGTTATAAAGCAGTAGTGGAAATAGACTGTCCATGGTTAACAGGAAAGGTAACAGCAGTACTCATGGACAACCCAGTCTGTCAGTTAATAATTGGAAATATTAAACAAATTCCAGATAATTCCCAAGAACTATTTTTAAAGTGGATTGAATCCAAAAATTTAACCAAAGAATACATAAATGCAATAACAAGACAACAACATAAAACTAGTCAAACACACCCTGAAATAGAACACAAATTAGACATTCCAAAACAAATATCAAGAGAGGACATAATTAGAATGCAGACAGAAGATAGTCAAATTCAGGAGATTAGAGACAAAATTAAGGATAATAACCCAATCTATAGAGGACATAATTATACAATAAAACACAACATTCTAATTAGAAATTTCGAGAAAGGTGAAGTCAAAATATCTCAAATAATAGTGCCATTAATACTCAGAGACAAAATACTGAACCATGCACATGACATTCCTTTGGCTGGACACATGGGTATAAAGAAAACGTTAGAAAGTATAAAACATAATTTTTATTGGCCAGGTATTCATAAGGATATAAAGAAACACATAAATAAATGTAAATCTTGTCTGACAAAAAACCCAATACACAGTAAACACAAAGCACCCATACAACCCACAGAAAAAATAGGCAGAAACTTTGAGAAGGTCGCTATAGACATTATTGGTCCTCTTAATCCACCTTCAAATAAGGGACACAGTTTATTTTAACCATGATTGATATGGCATCTAGATGGCCAGAGGCAATTCCCCTCAAAAAAATTAATTAAGAAACAATATGCATGGCATTGTTAGATGTATTTACAAGATATGGGTTCCCTGATAAAATATTATCAGATAATGGAACACAATTTACTTCTAACTTAACCAATGCTGTCACAAAATTGCTAGGTATAAGACAAGTGCATTCCACAATATACAGACCACAAGCCAATGGTATGGTAGAAAGATGGAACAAGACACTAAAAATAATGTTACATAAAACAACAATAGACCACCCTAGAGAATGGCACCTATACATACCCATGGTACTATTCGCCTACAGGGAGAGTATACAAGACACAACAGGGTACTCTCCATTTGAGCTAATGTTTGGGGCCAATCCAAAGGGACCATTAAAACCTTTTAAAGAAAACATCTTAGGTCAGAAAGGCACAGAACAGGACACATTTGACATAATTACACAAATTAGAGAGAGGATAACATATTGCATAGAGAATGCTAAAGAAAACACTGAAAGGGAGTCTAAAAGACAAAGACACATAAAGAATACAAATAGATACCTCCGAGATCTTAAAGTCAATGATAAAGTTTTAGTCTTGTTGCCAAACAATAATGGACAAAAGATCTGGCAGGGTCCTTTTACAATACAGGATAAGTTAAATTTAGTTGATTATGTAATCCACATGAAGGGTGAACTGAAAGTCCTACATGTTGACTTGCTGAGAAAATATGACCCTTGTCCAGAAGATTTACACACCATCACTAATGAAATAACTAACACAGCCACCTTTGCTAGTGTTATACAATTAGAAGACAATGAAATTAACACCACAACAGAAACTTAACAACAGTTCTGAAAGAATACAAAGATGGCATCACAGAGAACGTAGGACACACTAGTAGTTTAGAGCACAAGATTATATTAACACAAGAACCAACATTCAAACACAAAATCTATCCAATCCCAAATGCATTTAGGGAAGAAGTAAAGAAAGAACTAAATCATTTAATACAGACTAACAAGATTAAAAGATCAGATTCACATATATCATCACCCATGGTAGTAGTAAAAAAGAAAATGGCCAGTGCTGTGACTACATGGAGTTAAATAAAATTACACAGTGATATGCAGAACCCATGAGGGACACCAGATAACTACTTGAAGAAATAGGCTCCTCCACATTATTCACACACCTAGATTTAAACAGAGGATTCTGGCAAATAGGCATGCATCCAGATTCCATGCCTTATACTGCATTTGCAACAGAGGAAGGCTTGTTCGAATGGACAGTAATGCCATTTGGTCTAGTCAATTTTACCGCAACGTTCTCTCGATTCATGCGAATCATGCTAGAAAGCAAACCAAATGTCGTACATTTTGTTGATGATATCTGTATCCACACTAAAGATATGAAAACACATATAGAGACAATAAAAGTAGTATTAGACAAATTAAGATCACATGGAGTCACAATTGCACCAAACAAATTAAAATTTGCACAAGAGGAAATATAATTTTTAGGATTTAAAGTCAGTAAGAACACAATTCAGCCCACAAACACAACAGAGGAAAAATATTAAACATAAAAACACCACACACTCAAAAAGAAGTCAAAGCCATTTTGGGTTTGTGCAATTTTTACAGCACTTTTGTTCCAAAATTCTCTGATATTACTTTACCTTTAAGGAAACTAATAAACAAAGATAGCAAGAAACAAATAGTATGGACGGATGAATGTGAGAATGCATTAAAAACAATCAAAGAAATTTTCCAAAGTGACAACATATTGTTATCACCCAACTTTAATCAGTCTTTCACTTTATTGACAGACGCTTCCAACATTGGATTAGGAGCTTGCCTTATGCAAGAAGTCAATCATAAACTAAGACCAATCTCTTATTTAAGTAGAGCACTAAGCAGAACTGAAATTAATTTCTCAACCATTGAGAAGGAATGCTTAGCAATTGTGTGGGCACTTACAAAATTACAGAAATATCTATTAGGTAGAAAATTTATCTTATTTACTGATCACAAGCCATTGATAGCACTAAATAGAAAGAAAATAGCAAACAGCAAAATAAACCCTAACCCTAACCCTAACCTACCTACCTATCTACAAAACTACCTTAACACTAACCCTTGCCTTAACCCTAAACCTAACCCTAACCCTAAAGCTAACCATAACCAAACCCTAACCCTAACCCTAAACTTCCTACTCCCTTGACTACATACATACCGACCTACCTACCTACCCACCCTAACCCTTACCCTAACCCTAAACTTAACCCTAAACCTAACCCTAGCCATAACCCTAACCATAAACTTAACCCCAACCCTAACCTTAACCCTGATCCTAACTTACCTACCTACCTACAATCTTACCTACCTACCTACATACCCTAATCCTAATTCTCACCCTTACCCTAATCCTAACCCTAAACCTAACCCTTACCCTAACTCTAACCATGCACCCAACACCCAACCCTACCCTAACCCTAAACTTCCTACCTACCTACGTACCTAACCACCTACCAACCTACCGCCCTACATACCTACCTACCAATCTACCTACCTATCACCTTACCTACCCTAACCCTAACCCTTCCCCTAACCAAAACCCCAACCTTAACACTAAACTACCTACCTACCTACCCTAACTCTAACCCTTACCCTAACCCTAACCTTTACCCTAAACCTAACCCTAACCATAGCCCTAACCATAACCCTAACCCCAACCCTAACCCTGACCCTTACCTACCTACCTACATACCACCTTACCTACCTACCTACCTACTCTAAGCGTCACCTTACTCTAAACCTAATTCTAACCATAACCCTAACCCTAACCTACCGACCTACCGACCTACTGACCTACTTGACTACCTATCTACCCTAACCCAAACCCTTACCCTAAAACTAAAACCAAACCTAACCATAACCCCAACCCCACCACTCAACTCAAACTAACCCTAACCGTAACTTACCTACGTACCTACTTACCTACCTACCTACCTACCGTAACCCTTAACCTAACCCTAACCTTAACCCTAAACCTAACCCTAACTATAACCCTAACAATAACCCTAACCATAACATAACCCAAACCTTAACCCTAACCCTAATCCTGACCCTAACTTACCTACCTACCTACCACCTTACCTACCTACCTACCTACCCTAATCCTAACATTTACACTCACCCTAACCCTAACCATAACAGCAACCCAAACCCTACCCCTAACCTTAAACTACCTACCTACATACCTACGTACCAACCCACCTACCGACCTAGCGACCTACCTACCTACGTACCAATCTACATACCTACCACCTTACCTACCTACCTACCTACCTGCCCTAACCCTAAACCTAACCCTTACCCTAACCATACACCTAACACTTACCCTAACAATAATCCTAACCCTAAACCCAACCCTTATCCTAACCCTAATCATAACCTTAACCCTGAACCAAACCCTAACCCTAACCATAACCTTACCCTAACCCTAACCAAAACCCTAACCCTAACCTACCTACCTACAAGAACCTTATACTTAACCCTAACCCCAACATTAACCCTAATCTTAACCCTAAACCTATCCCTAAACCTAACTCTATACCTAACCCCAACTATAATCATAACCCTAACCCCAACCCTCAACTTAACCCTGACCCTAACCTAGCTACCTACCTACCACCTTACCTACCTACCTACCTACCCTAATCCTCACCCTTACCCTCAATCTAACCCTAACCCTAACCATAACCCTAACCCCAACACTACACCTAACTCTAAACTACCTACCTACGTACTTACCTAGCCTACCTACCTAAATAACTACCGACCTACCTATCTACCTACATACCTAACTACCTACCTACAATCTGACCTATCTACCTAGCTACCTACCTACCCTAATCCTACACCTAACCCTAACCCTAACCCTAACCCTAACCCTAACCATAACCCCAACCCCAACCCCAACCTGAAACCTAGCCCTAACCCTAACCCATACCCTTACCTTAACCCTAAACCTAACCCTAACCTACCTACCTACCTACATACCCTAACCCTAACCCTTACCCTAACCCTAACCCTAAACTTAACCCTAAACTTAACCCTAAACATAACCCTAACCATAACCCTAACCCCAACCCTAACCCTAACCCTGATCCTAACTTAACTACCTACCTACCTACCACCTTACCTACCTACCTACCTACCCTAATCCTAAACCTTACCCTCACCCTAACCCTAACCCTAAACCTAACCTTAACCCTAACCATAACCCCAAACCCAACCCTACTCCTAACATTAAACTACCTAACTACCTACGTACCTACCCACCTACCGACCTACCGACCTACCTACCTACCTACCAATCTACCTAACTATCACCTTACCTACCCTAACCCTAACCCTAACACTTACCCTAAACCTAACCTACCTAACTACCTACCTACATACATACCCTAACCCTAATCCCAACCCTTACGCTAACCAAAACCACAACCTTAACACTAAACTACCTACCTACCTACCCTAATTCTAATCCTTACCCTAAACTTTACCCTAAACCTAACCCTAACCATAACTCTAACCCCAACCGTAACCCTAACCCTTGACACTTACCTACCTACCTACCTACCACCTTACCTACCTACCTACCTACTCTAACACTAACCTTACCCTAAACCTAATCCTAACCCCAAAACTAACCCTAACACTAAACCTAACCATAACCCTAACCCTAAACCTAACCCTAATCAACCTACCTACCTACCTACCTACCTACCTACCTACATACCTACATATCTACATACATACCTTACTACCTACCCTAATCCAAACCCTTACCCTAACACTTATCCTAAACTTAACCCCAACCCTAACTATAACCCTTACCCCAACCCTATCCCTAACCCTAAACTACCTACCTACCTACCCTAAACCTAACCCTAACCATAACCCTAACCCAAACCCTAACCCTAACCATAACCATAACCCTAAACCTAACCCTAACCTAACCATACCCCTAACCTAACCATACCCCTAACCTACCTACCTACTTACCTACCTATATACCAACCTACTTACCGACCGACCTACCTACCTACCTACCCTAACCCTAACATTAACGCTTTCCTTAAGCCTAAACCTATCCCTAACCATAACCCTAACCCTAACCCCATCTCTAACCCTAACCCTAACATACCTACTTAGCTAACAATCTACCTACAAACTTATCTACCTACCTACCCTAACCCTAACCTCAACCTAACCTCAAACTAACCCTAACCCTAACCTACCTACCTACCTACTTACCTACCTACCTACACTAACCCTAACCCTAACCCTAACCCTAACCTTAACCGTAAATCTAACCCTAACTATAACCCTAACCATAACCCTAATCATAACCTAACCCCAAACCTAACCTTAACCCTGACCCTAACTTACCTACCTACCTACCACCTTACCTACCTACCTACCTACCCTAATCCTAACATTTACACTCACCCTAACCCTACCCCTAACACTAATTTTCCTACCTACATACATACGTACCTATCCACCTACCGTCCTTCCGACCTACCTACCTACCTACCTACCACATTACCTACCTACCTAACTTCCCACCTACCCTAACCCTAATCCTAACCCTTACCCTAACCCTAACCTAATCCCTAAACCTAACCCTAACTATAGACCTAATCCCAACCCTAACCCTAACCCTAACCAACCTACTACGTAACTACCTACATACCTACAACCTTACCTAATTACCTACCTACCCACCAACCTACCATAACACTAACCCTTATCCTAACCCTAACCATAACCTTAACCCTTAACCTAACCCTAACCATAACCTTAATCCTAACCATGACCCTAACCTACCTACCTACCACCTTTCTTACCTACCTACCTACAATAACCATACCGTTACCCTAAACCCAATCCTAACCCTTACCCTAATCCTAACCCTAACCCCAAACCTGACCCCAACCCTAACCCCAACCCTAACCCCAACCCTAACCCCAACCCTAACCCTAACCCTAAACCTAACCCTAACCCTAAAGCTAACCCTAACCTACCTACATACCTAACTACCTACATACCTATCCTAATTATAACACTTACACTAACCCAAACACTAACCTTAACCCTAAACCTAACACTAACCATAACCCTAATCTCAACCCTAACCCTAACCCTAAACCTAACCCTAACCATAACCCTGACCCTAACCTACCTACCTTCTTTCCTACCTACCTAACTTCTCCAACGCTAACCCTTACTGTGGTGATCTGACTTATGACTTATTAGAGAGGAGTGTCTCTCGTATGAGATCTCCTCTTGGCACTCTGTTTAGGGATATGTTATTTAAGCCGAACAACCACATGGACATAACACGTATCTATATACATATAGTATAGACTGAAACGAAGTCTTAGTTAAAGGTGAAATTAACTACAAATATTTATTACACAATAATATTTACAACTTCCTCCGTAAAACACTCGTGGTGCTTAATATATAAATACATCAAACGGATTTCATCCTATTAGAAAGGTACAAAGCAAGTGTCCCTATCATATAGACGGTATCATCATTACTATTGCTATATTGCTCAAGTTCTATGCTTGTTCTTGGTAAACTTAGCCTTTATAGATTCTGTGATGGTCTCGGTGGATCACACAGTGTGGGAGTCCTTCTATTCAAGAAGCAGTGTCCCTGTTCCGGCCTTCGGTGCTGTTCCGAGCGTAACGAAGTCGGAGTTCCCGGTCGTAGAGTCCTTGGGATGTCTGCGAGGGGAAGATGACTCTCCCGCGATAAATCGTGGTGGTGAGAGTCCCTGGATCTCGAAGTCCTAGCTGTCAGGTAGTTTGGTGTAGGATGT
>CAXITT010000690.1:31400-123531 GCA_964033795.1 Lymnaea stagnalis | reverse complement strand
CAACCCTCAAGGTTAATCGGACTGAGGTGACCATCCTTTTTTAGGCTTTGGCGTGAGTTCTCCGTATAAAACAATGCATTTCCAGCAAGGGACGATACTCCGCCTTGCTGTCTACAGGGCAAAAATGAGGGGGGGAATGGTATTATTTCCTCAAGGTTGTTCGGTGGGATGGTTGACCGCAAATAGCATGTTCGGGGGGTGAGCGAACTGGTGCAGGAATGTGATATCACAAGGGAACTCACTCGTGCTGAGCGACTTCGGGGCAACTTGAGGGGAGGTAAAAAAGTTATTATACAAGGGTTTTCAAGGGCGGGCTTACGATATAAGAAATTTTACAAAGACCAGCCTCAGATCGTCACACTTACCCCCACTTCTAACTTAAACCCTAACCCTAACCCTAACCTTAACCCTAAACCCAACCCTACCCCAAACCCAAAATTACCTACCTACCTACCTACGTACCTACCTACCTACCTACCTACCGACGTACCTACCGACCAATCTACTTACCTACCTACCTTATCCTAACCCTTATCCTAACCCTTACACTAAACCTAACCATAACCCTAATCCTAAACTTAACCCTAACCAACCTACCTACCTACCTACATACCTACATATCTACCTACATACCTAACAACCTACCCTAACCCAAACCCTTACCCTAACACTAATCCTCACCTTAACCCCAACCCTAGCTATAACCCTTACCCCAACCCTATCCCTAACCCTAAACTACCTACCTACCTACCCTAACCCTAAACATTACCCTAATCCTAACACTAAACCAAACCCTAACCATAACCCTAACCTCAAACCTAACCCAACCCTAACCTTAATCCTAAACCTAACCATAACCATAACCCTAAACCTAACCCTAGCCTAACCATACCCCTAACCTACCTACCTACCTACCTACCTATATACAAACCTACCTACCGACCTACCGACCGACCTACCTACTTACCACCCTAACCCTAGTACTAACGCTTTCCATAACCCTAAACCTAACCCTAACCATAACACTAACCCTAACCCCATCCCTAACCCTAACATACCTACCTAGCTATATATCTACCTACCATCTTATCTACCTACCTACCTACCTTAACCCTAACCCTTACCCTAACTCTAACCCTAAACCTAAACCTAACTCTAACAATAACCCTAACCCCAAACCTAACCCAAACCCTAACCTTAACTACCTACGTACCTACCTACCTACCGACTACGGACCTAACGACCGACAGACCTACCTACCTACCATCTTACATACCTACCTACCTACGCTAACCCTAACCCTCACCCTCACCCTAACACTTACGCTAACCGTAACCCTATACCTGACCTTAACAATACCCTAACCCCAAACCTAACTCTAACCTACCTACCTACCTACCTACTTACCTACCTACCTACCGACCGACCTAACTTCCTAACACCTTAGATACCTACCTACCTCCCAACCCTAACCCTAACCTTTACCCTAATCCTAACTCTAACCCTAACCCTTACCCTAACCCTTACCCTAACCCTAACACTAAACCTAACCCTAACCATAACCCTAACCCCAACCCAATCCCTAATCTACGTACCTACCTACCTACCAACCTACCGACCTACTGACATACGGACCTACGGACCTACCTACCTACCCTAACCCTAACCCTAACCCTAACCCTTACCCTAACCCTAACTCTAAACCTAACCCTAACCATAATCCTAACCCCAACCCTAATCCTAGCCCTGGCCCTAACCTACATACCTACCTACTACCTTACCTACCTACCCCACCCTTACCCTCACCCTAACCATATCCCTTACCCTAAACCTAACCCTAACCATAACCCCAACCCCAACACTAACCCTAACCCTAAACTACCTACTTACCTACCTATGTATCTACCTACCTACATACCTACCGACTGACCTACATACGTACAACATTACCTACCTACCCTAACCCTAACCCTTACCCTAACCCTAAACCTTACCCTTACCCTAAACATAACCCTAACCCTTACCCTAACCTACCTACCTAACTACCTAACTACCTACATACCTACTTACCTACCTACCTACCTACCCTAACCCTAACCCTAACCCTAAACCTAACCCTAACCCAAACCTACCCCTAACCCTAACCCTAACCTACCTACATACCTACCCTAAACCTAACCCTTACCCTAACCTTAACCCTAACATTAACCCTAACCTAACCCTAACCATAACCCTAACCCCAACACTAACCCTAACCCTGAACCAAACCTACCTACCTACCACCTTACCAACCTACCTAAATACCTACCCTAACCCAATCCCGTACCCTAACCCTAATCCTAACCCTAAACCTAACCCTAACAATAACCCTAACCCTAACCCTACCCCAACATTAAACTACATACCTAACTACATACCTACCTACCTACGTACCTACCTACCTACCGATCTACCGACCCACCGACCTTCTGACATTCCTAATTACCTACCCTAACCCTAACACTTACCCTAATCCTAGCCCTTAACTTAACCCTAACAATAACCCTAACCCCAACTCTAACCCTAACCTTGACACTAATCTACCTACCTACCTACCACCCTACCTACCTACCTACCTCCCTATTGTAACCTTCACCCTTCGCCTAACCCTAAATCTAACCCTAACCCTAACCATAACCGTAACCCCAACCCTAACCCTAAACTACCTACCTACCTACCTACGTACCTACCGACCTACCAACCTACCGACCTACTGACCTACCTAACTACCTACCTACCTACCGTAACCCTAACCGTACCCTATACCTAATCCTAAACCTAACCCTAAAAATAATCTTAACCCCAACCCAAATCCTAACCCTAACCCTGGCAATAACCTACCTACCTACCTACCAAATTACCTACATAACCTAACCCTTAAACTTACCCTAACCCCAACCCTTACCCTAAACCTAACCCTAACCCTAACCCTAACCATAACCCTAACCCTAACCCTACACCTAACCTTAAACTATCTAATTACCTACCTACGTACCTACACACCGACCAACCGACCTACCTACCTACCACCTTACTTACCTACCTATCTACCCACCTACCTACCATAACACTAACCGTTACCCTAACCCTAACCTTAACCCTAACCTAACTACCCTAACCCTAAACCGTACCCTAACCCTAACCTTAACCCTAAACCTAACCCTAACTATAACCCTAAGTTAACCCTAAACATAACCCTAACACCATACCTAACCCTAACCCTGACCCTAACTTACATACCTACCTTCCAACTTACCGACCTACCTACCAACTTACCTACCTAGCTACCTACCCTAATCCTAAACCTTACTCTCACCCTAACCCTAACCCTAACCATAATCCTAACCCCAACCCTAACCCTACCCTTAACCCCAAACTACCTACGTACCTACCTACCTACCGACCTGACGACCGACCTACTCACCTACCTACCTACCTACCAACCCTAACCCTTACCATAACCCTAATCCTAAACCTAAAACTAACCATAATCCTAACCCTAACCCTAACCATGACACTAACTGGCCTAACTACCTACCACATTACCTACCTACATAACAACCTTAACCCTCACCCTAACCCTCCCCCTATCCCTAACCCTTACCCTAATCCTTACCCTAACCCTAACCATAACCTTAACGCAAACCCTTCCCCTAACCCAAAACTAACTACCTACCTACGTGCCTATCTACCTACCGACCAACCTACCTACCTACATACCTTAACCCTAACGCTTAACCTAACCCTAATTTAAACCTAACCCTAACCCTAATCCTAGCCTACCTTTCCTAAAACTAACCCTTACCCTAACCCTAACTCTAATCTTAACCCTAAACCTAACCCTAAACCTAACCCTAAACCTAACCCTAAACCTAACCCTAAACCTAACCCTAAACCCTACCCTAAACCTAACCCTAAACCTAACCCTAAACCTAACCCTAAATCTAACCCTAAACCTAACCCTAAACCTAACCCAAACCATAATCCTAACAACAAATCTAACCCTAAAAATTGCCCTAACCCCAACTCTAACCCTAACCCTAGCCCTAAACCTAACCATAACCCTAACCCTAAACGTAAACCTAAATCTAAACCTAACCCTAACCTACCTACCTACCTACCTACCTACCTACCTGCCTACCTACCTACATACCTACCTACCTACCTACATAGCTAGCTACCAACCTACGTACCTACATACCAATTGACTTTCCAACCTACCGACCGACCTACCTACCATACACCTTACCTACCTACCTAGACTAACCCTCAACCTAAATATAACCCTTACCCTAACCCTAACCCTAAACTTACCCTAAACAAAACCCTAACCCTAACCTTATCCCTAAACTAACTACCTACCTACCTACCTAACCTTACCATACCCTTACCAAAACCATAACCCTAAACCTAACCCTAACCATAACCCTATCCCCAATGCTAACCCTAAGCCTAACCCTAAGCCTAACCCTAAGCCTAATACTAACCCTAACCCTAAACCTAACCATAAACCTAACCCTAAACCTTACCCTAATCTACCTACCTACCTACATACCTACCTACCTACCCTAACCCTAATCCTAACCCAAACCCTAAACTTAACCCTAACCTTAACCATAACCCTAACCCAAATCCTACCCCTAACCCTAAACTTCCTTTTACCTACCTACGTACCTACCTACCTGACCGACCTACCGACCTACCTACCTACCACCTTACCTACCTACCTACCTACCTACCTACCCTAACCCTAAACCTAACCCATACCCTAAACCAACCCCAACCCTTATCCTAACCCTAACCCTAACTATAACCCTAACCTAACCCTAACCATAACCCTAACCCCAACCCTACCTTTAACCCTAAACTACCTACCTACCTACCTACCTGACGACCTACCTACCGACCTACCAACCTACCTACATACCTAACTACCTACCACCTTACCTACCTACCTACCTACCTTAACCCTAACCCTAAACCTAAACCTAACCCTAAGCCTAACCCTAACCTACCTACCCTAAACCTAAGCATAACACTCACACTTACCCTAACCCTAATCCTAAACCTAATCCTAAACATAAACCTAACCCCAACCCTAACCCTAAACTTAACCCTAACTAACATACCTACCTACCAACTAACTACCTACCTATCACTCTTAACCTAAACCTAACTCTAAACCTAATCCTAACCATAACCCTAACCTTAACCCTAACCCTAAGCCTAACCCTTACACTAACCCTAAACCTTATCCTAACCCCAACCCTAACCCTGACACTAACCTACCTACCTACCTACCACCTTACCTACCTATCTACCTACCCTATCATTTACCTTCACCCTAAACCTAACTCTTAACTTAAATCTAACCCTAACCCCAACCCCAACCCTACCCCTAACCCTAAACTACCTACCTACCTACCTACCTAATTACCTACCTTACTACCTACCTAACTACCTACCTAATTACCTACCTAACTACCTACGTAACTACCTACCTAACTACCTACCTAACTACCTACCTAACTACCTACCTAACTACCTACCTAACTACCTACCTAACTACCTACCTAACTACCTACCTAACTACCTACCTAACTACCTACCTAACTACCTACCTAACTACCTACCTAACTACCTACCTAACTACCTACCTAACTACCTACCTAACTACCTACCTAACTACCTACCTAACTACCTACCTAACTACCTACCTAACTACCTACCTAACTACCTACCTTACCCTATCCCCAATCCTAACACTAAACCTAACTTTAAGCCTAACACTAACCCTACCCTAAAACTAACCATAAGCCTAACCCTAAACCTAACCCTAATCTACCTACCTACCTACATACCTATCTACCTACCCTAACCCTAACCCAAACCCTAAACTTAACCCTAACCCTAACCATAACCCTAATCCAAACCCTACCCCTAACCCTAAACGTCCTAGATTTCTACCTACGTACCTACCTACCTTACCGACTTACCGACCTACCTACCTACCACCTTATCTACCTACCTACCTACCTACCCTAACCCTAAACCTAACCCTCACCCTAAACCAACCCTAACCCTTATCCTAACCCTAACCCTTACACTAACCCTAACCAAACCCTAACCCTAACCATAACCCTAAACCAAACCCTACCCCTAATTCTAAACAACCTACCTACCTCACTACCTGACGCCTACCTACCGACCTACCAACCTACCTACATACCTAACTACCTACCACCTTACCTACCTACCTACCCTAAACCTAACACTAAGCCCAACCCTAACCTACCTACCCTAAACCTAACCATAACCCTAACACTTACCCTAAACCTAACCCTAAACCTAATCATAAACATAACCCTAACCCCAACCCAAACCCTAACCCTAAACTTAACCCTAACTAACATACAAACCTACCTACCTAACTACCTACCTATCACCCTTAACCTAACCCTAAACCTAACCCTAACAATAACCCTAACCTTAACCCTAACCCTAAGCCTAACCCTTACACAAACCATAAACCTAACCCTAACCCCAACCCTAACCCTGACCCTAATCTTAACCCTAAACCTAACCCTAAACCTAACCCAAACCATAATCCTAACCCTAACCCAAACCCTAACCCTAACCCTAAACCTAACCCTAACAATAACCCTAACACCAACTCTAACACTAACCCTAGCCCTAAACCTAACCATAACCCTAACCCTAAACCTAAACCTAAATCTAAACCTAATCTACCTACCTACCTACATACCAACCTACCTACTTACATACCTACCTGCCTACCTACCTACATACCTACATACCTACCTACCTACCTACATAGCTAGCTACCTACCTACATACCTACCTACCAATTGACTTTCCACCATAACGACCGACCTACCTACCTACGACCTTACCTACCTAACTACCCTTACCCTAAACCTAAGCATAACCCTTACCCTTATCCTAACCGTAACCCTAAACTTATCCTAAACCTAACCCAAAACCTAATCTTATCCCTAACCTAACTACCTACCTACCTACAAACCTACCCTAACCATACCCTTACCCTAACCAAAACCCTAAACCTAACCCTAACAATAACCCTATCCCCAATCCTAACCCTAAGCACAACCCTTAACTTTACCCTAACCCTAACCATAACCCTAACCCAAACCCTACCCCTACCCCTAACCCTAAACCTCTCTCTACCTACATACCTACCTACCTTACCGACTTACCGACCTACCTACCTACCACCTTACCTACCTACCTACCTACCTTAACCCTAAACCTAACCCTCACCCTAAACCAACGCTAACCCTTATCCTAAACCTAACCCTAAAACTAACCCTAACCCTAAACTAAACCTAACCCTAAACCTAACCCTAACCATAACCCTAACCCCAACCCTAACCCCAACCCTACCCCTAACCCTAAACTACCTACCTACCTACCTACCTGACGACCTACCTACCGACCTACCAACCTACCTACATACCTAACTACCTACCACCTTACCTACCTACCTACCCTAAACCTAACACTAAGCCTAACCATAACCCCAACTCCAAACCTACCCCTAACCCTAAACTACCTACCTACGTACCTACCCATCTACCGACCTACCTACCTACCTAACTATCTACCTAACTACCTACTTAACTACCTACCTACCTAACTACCCACCTACCACCTTACCTACCTACATACCTACACTTACTCTAACCCCTAACCCTAACCCTAACCCCTAACCCTAACCCTAACCTACCCTAAACCTAATCCTTACCCTCACCCTAACCCTATCCCTAAACCTAACCCTAACCCAAACCCTAATCATAACCTAACCCCAACCCTACCCCTAACCCTAAACTACCTACGTACCTACGTACCCTAACCCTTAAAATAAAACAAACCCTAAACCTAACCTTAAACCCAACCCTAACCCTAAACTACCTACCTACCTACCTACATATCTAACTACCTGACCTACCTCTAACCCTTACCCTAACCCTAACACTAACCCTAACCTTAACCCTAAACCTAACCCTAAACATAACCCTAACCCCAATCCTAATTCTAACCCTAAATCTAACCCTAAACATATCTCTTAACCTAACCATAACCTAAACTCCAACCCTACCCTGCCACTAACCCTAAACTAACTACCTACCTACCACCTTACCTACCTACCTACCTACACTTACCCTAACCCTTACCCTAACCCTAACCCTAAAACTAACCATAACAATAAGCCTAACCATAATCCTAACCCCAATCCTAACCCTAACCCTGACCCTAACCTACCAACTACCTACCACCTTACCTACCTACCCTGACCCTTACACTTACCCTCACCCTAACTCTAACCCTTATCCTAAACCTAAACCAAACCCTTACCCCAACCCTACCCCTAACCCTAACCATAACCCCAACCCTAACCTACATACCTACCTACTTACCTACCTACCTACCTACCCTTCCTAACCCTAACCCTAAACCAACCCTAACCTTAACCCTAACCTTAACCCTAAACATAACCCTAACCATAAACCTAACCATAACCCTAACCCTAACCCTGAGCCTAACTTACCTACCTACCTACCAACTTATCTACCTACCTACCTACCGTAACCCTAACCCTAACCCTTACCCTCATGCTCACCCTATCCCTAAACCTAACCCTAAACCTAACCATAACCCCAACCCTACCCCTAACCCTAAACTACCTATCTACCTACCTACTTACCTACCCACCTACCGACCTACCTACCTACCTACATACCTACCTACCAAACTACCTACTTACCTACCTACCCTAACCCTAACCCTAACCTTGACCCTTACCGTAACCTTAACCCTTAACGCTTTTTTAACAAAGTTCCACAGTCAACAATAATGAGAAAAACATTTAAATTGTTTTTTTGTTTTTTTTAAAACATGGACTTGACAGAAATCATCCAGTTATTTCAAACTTTTAGTCAGTGGCGTAGCTAGGGGTGTGCGGGGGGTTGCGGACTGGACAGGTTGTAACCATTTTAGAAGTGTCAGTTAAAAAATATCATATTTATAGAGCGAACACTGCTGGATCTAACTGATTTTCATAAAAGTGTAACCGCTCTAAAATAATAAATAATCACACATGTGACCAATCCAAATGAGTGTTTATTAAAAGTTCAAGATTGATGCATCAGAAAAGAGATGACCATATGTTTAGGTCTTAAAAACACAGTCATTATTCCGCACCGATTGAAGTGTTCGGTAACTTCCGTATTATTTATCTAAATACGGCTTTCTATTGATACTAAATACGGTGAGGTCGGGCGATTCGAATTACGATACATCTGAGAATCAGTAAAAATTGTAAACATTGAAAATTAATTTTACCCATTTATAGGGTTACTAAAATATATTATTTCATACAATTTTCAAACGTTTAATGAATAATTCTTATTTATTTAGATTTAAAGAGAGTTTTTGAAGAGATATAATATTATATATCAAAACCCAGAAATACTCAAAAATTGTATATTTCCCCCATTCGTTACTATTATCGCCCCTTAATATTTGAGCACGCTTCTGATGTTTCAACTAATGGGTTTTAACTGCTACCTTTCCTTGTTGTATTTTGGACAGTTTTCTGTCTGTAGTTTGTGAACTATAGTCAGTAATTATTTTCTTTGTAGTCTTGAACATGACAAAATTAAAGTATTTTTATTGTTCAAGATTATTATATTATGCCACACGGCGTGCACAAATTTAACGGATAAGCGGCAGTCAGCAGTAAATGGCAAAAAATAAAATACGCAACTCACTAAGATCACTACCAGAATTCATGCTTCAATATCAGGAAACAAAATGATGAATAGGATCAGGATTCATCAAAATAATTTCTTCAGCCTACCATTAAAACTTATTTTCCCGATACCAGCAGCATGCACTATTTTCAACAAATAGTGGAGAAAATGGAAGAGATTGATGTAAAACCATAAGTAAAAGACATGTATGTTTCGGAAACAGAAATGACTGCTGATAATGTTGGTTTCAAACAAGATACTGTAAATGTAATGGTTAATGACGAAAAACTTGCACATTTTATCAGATGTTTTTCTGAGGAATGTACCAGTTCCATTTTTTTTCTGGTCTGAAATGATTAAAATAAGGAGTTCCTTGTTTCAGAATAAAGACAGTCTATTCAGAGTAGTGACACACACAAATGCAAAATCTAAAGGAGGAGCTCGCCAACTAGCAATTCAAAAGATGTACCGTTAATGAAAACTGGCAATAAAATACAAACTGCACGGCCATATTCTTGAGCAAGTTTCCTCCGTAAAGTACCTGGGTGTTACCATTCAAAGAGAGGTCCGCTGGGACGAGCATATTAACAATGTATGTAACCAAGCAAACCAAGCCTTGGGGTTCTTAAGGCGAAATCTAAAGATTGGCAACTCCTGTGTAAAAGAAAGAGCATATAAAGCCTTTATCCGTCCGATTTTAGATTATGCATCTTCAGTCTGGGACCCATTTACCCAGAAGAGCATTGACAGGTTGGAGGCGGTCCAGCGACGAGCAGCACGTTTTGTCCTAAACCGCTACAGGAATACCTCTAGTGTTGGCAGCATGCTAGAAACACTAGGCTGGTCACCATTGGAGAAACGACGACGACAATCCAGGCTCTCCATGATGTACAAGATAAATAATGGGCTGGTCCACTGTTCCAGTATTAAACAGAAACTCGTCCCTCTCCCCCATAGACAGCGACGAGGCCATGACAGGCAATTCAGGCTCATACCAGCAAGAAGCCAGTATAGGAGCTGCTCATTCCTGCCCAAGACAATCAGGGACTGGAACCATCTTTCAAAAGGAACAGTTGAGGCGACAACACTAGACACATTTGTGTCTATTGCCTCAAGCCTTCAAACCCCTAGTGCATAATTTCCTCATCACCACCAGTAACAGAAACATTGCAAATCCCATCTACATGCATAGGAGCCAAAATGATCAATAAATTGATCGTGGGCCCTTAAGATATAGAAGAAGGAGAGGGAGAAATACTGTGGTCGTGGATGGTTAATTCACTTGTAAGTCAGAAATTGTATAGTTTTTGCTGCAGGTTGTTTGCTGTTAATTTTACAGAAACAACATCTAAATTTGTTACTGGCTAGAATTTGTTCCAATACTTTCGCTAATTCTTTAATTTTTTCTTATGAAATGTGTGTATGTGGCTTTATGTGAGCAAACTTTAAAAAAAACTAAGGATTATCAAGAAATATTTATGATCCACCATGCGACACTTTAGGCTTTCTGATGTGGCTCTGCTATCAATTGCTATCAACGCTATACAGTGAAGGACATTGATTTTGATCAATCATTGACTGGTTTGTAGCTTTGGAGATTAGGAAAGGAATTGTTTAAAATAAACTTTATTTAATGTAAAAAAACAACTACAACTTAAAAAAATTAATTTTTTTTAAATACATTGACCTTTTGACCTTCGATTTATATTTTTTCGTTCTTGTCATTGTTATACTGTTGACTAATTTTACAAGAAGAAATCCATCATAGAAGTTGTTTGTTTTTTTGTTTTCTTGGGGTTTTTTTTGGCGGGTGAGGGGTGTTGAGTGGTGACACCATGAGGTTACCGCAACTGCTGACACCGTTAGGATACAGCACCGGGCTGCGCCACTTCTTTAATTTTATTTTTTCTTTGGAATTCTACTATAATCCGTTTTTTAAAGTTTCAAATGAGATGTGCTTAAAGTTTCCATTGTTTTCCTAACGTATTTAAAACACGAGTTAACATAGTGATGTAATAACACATGTATGCCTTAATATGTTTAACTGTTAGTGTGTAGGTGTCTTCATTTATGGATGTGTTTATTAATGGATGATTAAAATTAGGTATACATTCATTTTCGAATAAGTTAACGAATGTATAGTTGTATTTTACATTGAAATCATAATAAAATTTAACAAATATTTATATAAAAATGTGTGACTAGCTTAAACTAATTTAGTGAACAATGAGAAGGTGTTGGCAGGCATATGTGGTAGATTTTTAAAGGCCGAGCGGTGAGTGTTGGCAGGCCCATGATGTGTTGTTTTTTTTTTTTGCAATGGAAGTCCGTGCATTTGGAGTTGGTAGGTCCATGCAGTGCGTGTTAGCAGGACCAAGGGGAGGGTGTTGGAGGGCCATGTTGTTGGTGTTTGCAATACTTTACTGGGGTGTTTCCAGGTCTATGCGGAGGTTGTTAGCATTGTAGTGCGGATGATTTTGAAAGAGTCATGGGGAAGGTTTTGGCGGTGTCGTATGGAGGGCATTCGCAGGGTCGTGTGGAAGTTGTTGGTAAGGTCATGCTGAGACTGCTTGCGAGTCCGTGCTGAGGATGTTGGCAATTCGGGCAATAGCATCAGGTGTCATCTAAAGAATATGTCATCGTAGAGCAATATAGAAAATTCTTGAAAATGTTAGATTAAAATCCATATAATCATCAAAAGGTGTAAAAAAATTACTTTCCAAGTATTTATTTTTCGAATATGAAAAATACAACAAATAAATGCATTTCTCTAACTTAAGAACATTTAAGTTGAAAGGGAAGGCCCCAGCCAGAGCGCATTCCATAATTGTATAAAATTAGTTTGCCTGAGATGGGGACCTATAAATATCTGTCAGATAAATAACAAAGTTATAAAGTAAAAGTTTTCTATTAAAATGAGTTTAAAATTGCCATTGATGTAGCTTTGTTAAATTATGAAAAAGTTCACAATGTCCCTGAATGGATTGGATATTAATCATTTAAATACACCGATATTTCAGTTTGGCAGTGTATCGCTACCAAACTAGGCAAAGACCCATCTATCTACATAAAAACTATAGGGTTATCTAATCCTATTAATATTTTAATTGTTTATAAAAATGAAATAGGGCCCCCAGCCCCAGAGGAATTGATATTATGAGCTCAGTAATATTTGAATATGAAAAATCAAGTGCATGTGTACTCAGTTTTGTCAAAATCCATCCATTTATGTAGAATTATTTATTGTTAAATATCTTTACATAGACCATAAATGGGAAAAGAAGAATTGTGGGCCCCCGGTCCCAATTTGAGTTTTAAAAAACTCAAAACATCTTAAGAGTTCTTTAATGATAATGATGGATGTATGTGCCAAGTTTGGACTTGATCCATCATTCCATGTGAAAGCCTTTGTGGAACAAATCCACAATACCACAAACAAATTTTCCATTTTCCATATCATTATGATATGATATAAATATGTATACATATTTTTTTTAGTATTGTGAACAATCTATACATTTTTCTTCAGTTGAGGTTTATTTATAGTAGTGACATAGCTGGGTTAATTTCTGCCCTGGTCGAGACTTGGAATGATTCCACCTTCTCAACCTAATAAATTATACAATTGGCCAAAAATACCACTCTTTTATAAAACAACAATTAATTCCTAATTGCCCAGTCCGACTTCTTTACGGACATCCCAGTTCAACTAATGTTCGTACCTTGCAGTCCGGCTCGTTTCCGAATATGTCCGTACGATTACTTTCCTGAAACTACATTCCGTATGCATTACTCTCACGCTGATCTAAAGTTTAGTGTTCGTTAAATGTTTGAAATATTTTCTACGCTACATTTTTTGTAAAAAAGGAAATAAAAAAACACCGTGAGTCATAAAGTATTTTTAACCCTACATTACACACATGATCAGCAAACTACGGCTTGCGAGCCGCATAGTTCTGTTTAGTGACACCAGTGTGGCTCAGCGATTCGACCACAAATCGGTTTTAACACCAAAAAACATTGTTCTTGGCAGATTCTTGAAAATCAATTTGACTGTCAAACATTTTTCATTCTCCCTTCTCCGGATGTTTGGCTCTTTTGACTAATGAGTTTGCCGACAAATGTGTTACACTAACAAATAGTACCTAATACTTCCTACATCAATATTTTGCAAACACATCACACTGCTAAGGTCAAAGGTCGTTTGGTGAAAAGTACCACACACAATGGCTCATATCCTTTTTTAGTAATCACTTTCACTAAAAAGTCAGTTTTATTTGTGTAATGGCTTTTATGTGTATCATAATGTGGTGCTAGTAAAATACATTGACTTAAAGGCTTTTAATATCTTTTTCTTGTGAAATAAATGGCTTTAATGTGAACCAAAAAGTTTAGCACAGATAAGTGGAATGTTAAAATTCAATACATTTTGAAAAAAAAAATTTAGTTAAAGGTTTTTGGGTTATATTAAACTATTATATCGGGTACAACAGTGTGGGATGAATCCAATTAAAATATTGAATCAAACCCAACAATTGAATCAATCTAATCTAATATAATACACACAAAATACTGAATCCTTTCAAAATATTGAATCTAACTAAAATGTTGAATTAAATCAAAATATTGAATCAAACTAAAAGATTAAATCATAGCCAAATGTAAACTCAAACACATTAATAAATCTCAGTCATTTTTTTAAAAAATTAATTGTTTTTAAAGTTGCTTACACAAAAAATAATTATTTTTAAAAAGCATATTTTCTTAATGTATACATTTTTCTTAACAAATATTTTTGAAGATTCAAATTAAGTAATGGCAATATTATATCTTAACACCTAACTAAAACTTTATTTACTTTACTCTAACACACCCTCTAGCTTGGAAGCTAACACACACCCTAACTTTGACGCTAACACAGCCCCTAACTTTTAGGCTAACACATACCCTAACTTTGACCCTAATACACCCCCTAACTTGGACGCTAACACACCCCCTAAATTGGACGCTAACACACCCCATAACTTGGACGCTAACACACCCCCTGACATGGACGCTAAAACCAACTCCTAACTTGGACGTTAACACAACCCCTAACTTGGACGTTAACACAACCCCTAACTTGGACGCTAACACATCCCCTAACTTTGACGTTAACACACCCCCTAACTTGGACGCTAGCACACCCCCTAACTTTCACGCTAACTAATTCCCAACTGGAGCAATAGGCAGTGACAGGGTAGAGATCATGATTACAAGTTGCCGTTATTAATGGAAATGAGGCGAGAGGCGAAGGTAGTAACCCCTGGCCGATGATTCTTACTACGCAGGCCAAAGAAGCTGCTCCAAGGCAACCGTTTCGTCCCACCTACATCGTGAATTAGTTGCGTTGTGAAAACCCACTGTAGAATCCCTCTTATATGGCGTCTAACGCTTCCCCGGGATGGGTGGGGGAAGATATTAGGACGTAAATTTTTCCATCCCGACTCCTGAGAAAGTCGATTGCGTGCACTGTGTGCAAACACAGTGTCGGACCAACCGGGTGTCTTTGGGTTAGGACGGCCCCCGGCGGAGACCTGGTCGAGCAGACTCGGGTGGGGGCCGTCCTGACAAAGGGATATCCCCGACGNTAACACACCCCCTAACTTTGACGCTAACACATCCCCTAACTTTGACGTTAACACACCCCCTAACTTGGACGCTAACAAACCCAAAAACTTGAACGCAAACACACCATGGTAACTTGGACGCTAACACATCCCTTAGCTTGGATGTTAACACACCCCCTAACTTTGAGGCTAACACATCCCCTAACTTTGACCCTAAAACACCCACTACTTGGACGCTAACACATACCATAACTTAAACGCTAACACACCCCTTAACTTTAACGCTAACACAGCCCTTAAATTGGACGCTAACACATCCCCTAAATTTCACCCTAACACATCCCCTAACTGTGACGCTAACAAACCCCCTAAATTGGACGTTAACCCACCCCCTAACTTTGACGCTAACACACCCCCTAACTTAAACGCTAACACACCCCTTAACTTTGACGCAAACACACCTCCTAACTTGGACGCTAACACACCCCCTAACTTTGACGCTAGCACACCCCCTAACTTTGACGCTAACACACCCCCTAACTTTGACGCTAACACACCCCCTAACTTCAACGCTAACACACCCCCTAACTTTGACGCAAACACACCTCCTAACTTCGACGCTAACACACCCCCTCACTTTGACGCTAACACACCCCCTAACTTACACGCTAACACACCCCCTAACTTTGACGCTAACACACCCCCTAACTTGGACGCTAACACACCCCCTAACTTTGACGCTAACACACCCCCTAACTTTGACGCTAACACATCCCCTAACTTTGACGCTAACACACCCCCTAACTTAAACGCTAACACACCCCTTAACTTTGACGCAAACACACCTCCTAACTTGGACGCTAACACACCCCCTAACTTTGACGCTAACACACCCCCTAACTTTGACGCTAACACATCCTCTAACTTTGACGCTAACACACCCCCTAACCTAGACGCTAGCACACCCCCTAACTTTTACACTAACACACCCCCTAACTTGGACGCTAACACATCCCCTAACTTTAACGTTAACACACCCCCTAACTTTGACGCTAGCACACCCCCTAACTTTGACGCTAACACATCCTCTAACTTTGACGCTAACACACCCCCTAACCTAGACGCTAGCACACCCCCTAACTTTGATGCTAACACATCCCCTAATTTTGACGCGAACACACCCCCTAATTTTGACGCTAACACACCCCCTAACTTTGACGCTAAAACACCCCTAATTTTGACGCTAACACACCCCCTAACTTTGACGCTAACACATCCCCTAACTTTGACGTTAACACACCCCCTAACTTGGACGCTAACAAACCCAAAAACTTGAACGCAAACACACCATGGTAACTTGGACGCTAACACATCCCTTAGCTTGGATGTTAACACACCCCCTAACTTTGAGGCTAACACATTCCCTAACTTTGACGCCAACACACCCCCTAACTTGATTGAAGCTAACATATCAACTGACCCTCACACTTTTACACCACGTTACCTTGGAGCACCACCAAAGCTTAAAACACTGACACACCACCTCACCCTGGAGCTGACAGGTTACCTAATCCAGACACTAACACACCACCCAACCCTGTCGCTAACAAACCATCTAACACTGACGCTAACACGCCACCTAACGCTGACGCTAACACACCACTTAACCCTGACGCTAACAAACCCCACATCCCTTATTTTGATAACATTAAAATATGTTCTTATCAAACAACCTTAGATTGAGTCTTAAAATAATCGTTTTAATTGATGAACGAAATTTTAGAATGAGTATGCATTATGTTTCATTGTATGTGCTTAACTACCTTTCAAATGAAACGTTTATTTTTGGAGCGATTTTCTTATGACTATGTTAATTAATTGAAGACGGTTCGTTAAGATTATGTTAATTAAATAAAGCTTGTTTGTCAAGATCATGTATATTTTTAAGCCAGTTTTTTTTTTAAATATTATGCAGATTAGTGAAGAAAGTGTGATAAGATTATGTTAATTGTGATGTGTTTTTGTTAAGATTATGTTAAGTGTGTTATGCAGGGTTGTTAATAGGATGCTATTACCTAAATAAATTCTGTGAAAAGTTTCTCTAAAAAATTATTGAGTAGACAAAAATAAAACACAAATCTTTGAAACTATACTAGTAATGACATTAATAACACGAGCGTTTTCCTGTAGTTTATTTGTGAATGAACCATTTCTGACATCATCTTACACGATTTGCCGTCTCAAACACTTCGCAATTCGAGCGTAGCTTCTCATGTAACATATCATGGTGTTTATCATTTCGCTTATCATGAACACATGCCTTCGGTAGTTTTGCGAATCGATTGCCCATGTTTGCTCTATTAACATGACGTGGTTTGACATTTAAAGTTATTTCGGAAAAATTCAGTCAAGTTTTTTAATGAAATTGTGATCAGCGATTATCATTTTAACCGAAATTACAATCAACATTGGTGGAGTCTTCCTGACATTAATTTGGACATAGCTGATTTTTTGGCCTGGTTATTTGTTGTTGACACTCATGACTGGGCGTTTCTCATTTGAATGCCATTCTGAATAATTGATCAGAATCTGGCCTGGAATGGACAGAGAAATACTAAATAATTTGTAAATCATTGGGCGTTTGTTACGAACCAAAAGAATGCAAGGGTTTTTTTCCTGGATTAATAAAAATATGTGAACACTGTTTTGATAACACAATATTACAATGTTATAAATGTGTGTTTTTTTATTATACTAATATATGTAATATTAATATACGTTAGAACAAGGTATTTGGAATCTTGAATCACAAAATCTTAAGTCATCGCCATTGTTAATTCTTGAAGTTTTTACCTGTTCTCTATTTCTTGTCGTATTTTCATTTGCTCCATCTGCTGAGGAAGGCTCTTAGCCAAAACTTTTATATCTTAATGTCTAATGTCTTGTCTTTTAATCTAAGATTCTACATAACTTTTTTTTTCTTACTGTTTCCTTCACACAGCTTGAACGCAGGCCTTTATTAAATATATTTCTACATCACTTTATAAGACGCATAAATGTATTGCGATTTTCTTAGCTATTACTATATATCCTTACCTCAACTGTCCATACACCACACCACCTACCCCAAACCATGGCCTTAAGAACCCAACCCTATATCGCCGTTCTCCTTCTCCTACAACCAAACACCTGCTCCCACTCACAACCACTAACACCTACAACAAATTTATGCCTTCTCTTAGACCCGAGTAAGTACCCCCACACCCAATCAATCGCCTTCACCTACACGCAAGCCACTGCCTTCAAACGCGACCACTAAGCCCCTCACACCCAATCGATCGCCTTCTTCTACACTCACCACATTTCTCCACATTCGACCACTA
Organism: Lymnaea stagnalis; assembly: GCA_964033795.1. Lineage (NCBI taxonomy): Eukaryota > Metazoa > Mollusca > Gastropoda > Lymnaeidae > Lymnaea > Lymnaea stagnalis. Next base: position 104,706 of record CAXITT010000690.1, on the reverse strand, counting down.
AACACCCAAACGATCGCCTTCTCTTAAACTCGACACATAGCCCCACACTCGACCACCAACCACAACACCCAAACGATCGCCTTCTCCTACACGCACCACATGCCCCACAATCGACCACCAACCAGCACACCCAACCGATTGCCTTCTCCTAAACTCACCACATACCCCACAATCGATCAACAACCGCCACACCCAACCGATCGCCTTCTCCTACACTCACTACATACACCCACAATTGACCACCAACCGCCACACCCTACCGATCGCCTTCTAATACACGCACCACATACCCCACAATCGACCACCAACCACCACACCCAACCGATCGCCTTCTCCTACACTCACCACATACACGCATACCCGACCACTTTTTCCCACACAGAAACGATCGCCTTCTCCTACTCACACCACATACTCCCACACCCAACCAACACGCATCAATCCAACCATCTACCACACAAAAGCACATTATCCTAGCCCAATATTCTATCCCCACACATGACTACATACTCCCCACCGACGACTACCTACCCTCCCCAAACTAGTACCAACCCCCCACACACGACTACCCATCCCCACATTTTTATCATCCAATGTAAGATTTAATCCCAAACCAGTGTATAACGTTTTGAGACAGTGTTTTCGAAAGATGGTGCATGAGAATTTAATATGAATTAAGACTCGCAATAATTTTATTTTTGTTGTATGTCAAATTATATCTAATATAATCAAAAGTATTTTAAGACTCTCATTAGCTGATTGTATGCATACTTTTAATGCGCTTTTTTTTTTTTTTTTGTTGATGTTTTCAAATTTCAACTAAAAAACCTTTAATGTTAATTTCATCACATTTTAAATCTGTAAATAATCTTATTTCAAAAGAAAATATTTGGTTTCAGATACTGCTTTTTTATTTGTTTTTTTTTTTTTTTTGTTGATGTTTTCAAATTTCAACTAAAAAACCTTTAATGTTAATTTCATCACATTTTAAATCTGTAAATAATCTTATTTCAAAAGAAAATATTTGGTTTCAGATACTGCCTAAAATTTTTTTTTTCTTAAATTAAAAATAAAGTGAAATACTTTGATTATTACGATAATATAAAAGAGCTATTAACGAGAGCATCGAACTGATCTTTTTGCGATCAATTTTTTTTACAAGTAATTTGTTTTTTTGTCTTTTTTTTTAATTAAATAGTTTCAGTTTTTTAAATGAGCACAACTAAGGATCCGAACTGGTTTAGATATAATTAGTCAGTTGATTTAACGAACACATTCAGAAACTGAACAAGCTTGGGTGTAAACAGTCAACAGACAGCCACGCATTTCAACGCGTGTGGCATTAGCAAAGATGTTCAAACAAATACGAGCTACTGACATTTCGCTTTAAGGACAGCTTCTGAAAAATGTATGAGTCATTAGGTGCGGTTTAGTTTCTCATCAGCCCTAATCAATTCGAAATGACTTCAGAAACTTTTTATAGAAACAACCACATTAAGGATGACATTCGGGTGATTGGAGAGATATTGTGCGTGCGAGGGGTGAAGTGGATTTTTGTGTGAGATGGTACGAATTTGTCATCGATGGCAATGGTTCTTAAACGAATTGCAGTTTTGTACCCTATTTTGATTCCAACACATAAAACCCAATCTTAAATTTACAACAAAACCTCTATAAATGATATAAATATGTTTTATATCACAGGAATTAGAAATATATTGACATCTTCATCACAAATTCGATGACACTTTTGCCTTTTAAAAAAAATATACATTATCAGAAAATCTTAAATCAAACACTTATTTTATCTAAAGAAAAATCTCGAAACCGTTTTTCACGTATTTAAGAGACTTGTGTGTCTGGTTTTTTTTAAATATTGATTTCATAATAATATAAACACACTTTACTTTTTAAATAGTAAAAACAAGAATATATTTGCACTTAAAAAAAAAAAAAAGAAAATATCAACCCATCTCCATTTTTCAAAATTGAATGTTCAAGTGTGTAAAATGATTGGGTTTTGATGTTCATTGGTATGTATAATAAATGTACGTAAGTTTAGGTAACGCCATTGATTTTCTTAATTGGTTAATTTATGTTTGTTTTGTAAAAAAATAATGTAAAATCTCTTTTTTAACAATTGTAATACCCTAGGATTTAAATATATTGTGATCAATGTAAAATATACCCATCTTATTTACAACTCCCATATGGATGTGCCCATAAAGTTTAATTATTTATTAAATTAATTTCTTTATTTTAAGACTTATCTTGTGCTTCCTGAGGCAAAATGACCACCAATCAATCAAGATGTTTTATTAGAATTAATAAAATCTTCTATTTGATTGTAGGCTCTTCCATACCCAAACTAACTTATTTTGCAATTCATATGTTTTTTTGTTTTCTGATTTGGATAAGTTATAAGTGGATTAGTGAATGCAATTTTGCTATACAGTTTCGCTTCACTGATTGACATTACGGCTTTATCTTTTCAGACGCATATTTAATGGTTAGTTTATAAATTAAGTTATAAATTTAAAAATATATAGTTTTGGAATTAAATGAGTTTTAAAAAAGTAAATTATAAATATACAAAGCTAAAATATGTACGTTCTTCTATTTAAAAAATTTAAAAAGCAATCAATTATATTAATTAATTTTAATTTTAAGAAGGGAAAATACATTATCAGTCTTGTCCCCCGTGGTATTAAACGAAACAAACCTTAGAGTTTTGGCTCAACAGCTAATGCGCACTATAATGTCATTTGCGTGATTATTTAAAAGAAATTAATTTTAATTTTATTTCGCCATATTAACAATGCACTAAAGACGCGCTAAAAAAACAACTGATGTCTGTGTTTTCCCGATAAATGTGATTATGGTGTTTTTCTTTGATCATGATTGTTTCTATAACTTTCAATTACATATAACATGCTTTAAATAGTTCCTTATTTGATAGTTTAAATGCATTTGAAATTTATAAAAAATAATAATTGAACTTTTACTAAAATAAAAGCGGGTATAAAATAATTTTCGCGCATTTAAATGTATTCCATTTCCGGAAAAAAAAAAAGAAAATAACTATTATTGTTTTTAAGAATCCAAAACTACTTAAATCATATAGGACTTTTGGCAATAATGTCAGTACCTCTCATTTTTATATAGATGGGTATGTTTGTGTAACTATGAAATATTTACATTATTCCAAAATAACTAGGATTTTAATACTTTTAATTTTCATTTCATTTCATGTTACCTTAGACTTTATGGCACTATTAACAGACATTGTCCGACATTTATTCTAGCTTTGGCCCATCCCTGTATTAAAAAAAAAAATCAACCAATTACAATAATTTAACGCAACTATGGCTCCGCCCTATCCTTTTAATCATTTTTTAATTATTAAAATAATTTTCCATTCTGTTAAATGTTCAAGGGACACCATAATGATATCACTGTTCTATTTGCCTTTCACTTCCTTCTAGCAGTTCCAGTTACACTGAGAGAATTTTTATTTCTCCTAGATGAGTCCTGGATTTGTACGGGTGTTTTTTGTCTAATAATGCACTGTGAACGTTCAATAATCTTTATTAGAATACAACTTTCGCCTTCATATTTGAAATATCTGTTTGTGTGTAGGCGCCATGGCAAATCAGCTTTTAGTCATCTCGGCAGGGTTTCTGCTATCTTCACGTAAGTTTTAAATGCTATAATGACAATATTATGATTTGGTTAATACGATCATGACCCATCCAACACGTCGAGTAACCCTTTTCAAAACACACACATCTAAAATATTAAGACAAAGACAATAATGTGTTAAAGTAAAGATTCTTTGACGTAAGACAGAACCCAGGCGTTGAATTGTATTAATATGCATATTCTTTCTTGTAAGACAGTCCAATTTGATTAATTGTATTAATATACAGAATTGTTGATGTAAGTCTGACTGGAGATTATTAATTTTTTTTATATGCAGGATCTTGGATGCGAGACTGCCCTTTAATTTAATCCAATAGCAATGCAAATCATAAATCATTTCAAAATAGTTCAAAAATTGTATAAATCTCTGGAATGTATAAAATAATAAAGAAAGTAGAATTGAAACATCCTTTTTTTCCTTTTTTCCCCCTAAATTCAATCATTAATAATAGAGTCGATGGGATATCAGTAGGGAAAAGATTTATTTACATGAATAAAACAAAGACGAACTTCGAAAGTTAACCGCAAATTATTCTAATCATTTGAATTTAAATTGAATTATCTGATCAATAAAAAGTAGCTAGTAAAGTTCAAATAAGTGAAGACAGAAAAGAAATTGCGTAACTAACTTATTCGCATTAATTGTAAAATGAAATAAAAAAATAAACTAAATTCCTTTGCATATTTATGAATCTCTTCTACAGTTTGCTTGATAAACAGTCAACTGTTCTACTGTAGTCAAGGGGACATCAACGTGGCATTTGTCTACGATTGCCGATACAGCTTACAGCTACAACAAGATTTCTTCACTCAATTTATCGAAGTGTTTGAACCTTTGACACATATAGTTAGCAACAACAAAGATAATGGCGTGAACACAGATGTCAATCTTATCTTGATGACATACAAGGAATCTGAATTAATGATATTTGAGAGGTTAACCCAGGAAAACTTCACTCTTGACAGATTTAATGAATCTACGTTAAAATTAAACACCTCGTCTTGTCCTCAACACTTGCCACTGAAAACTGTGTTCAAAGACACGAGAGAGGCCTTAAGCGGATATAGCGGTAATGTAAGAAAGTTGGCGATGTTTGTGTTTGCTGAAAACTTGACCGATTACGAGAACGATGATACAGCGTTACGTGGCCTGGAGACTGAGCAAGGTCTAAATGGTGATGTCAAGCGGTTGTTTATTCTGATAAAAAATCGAACATTACTTAAAGAGAGAGGTCTTTATTCCTTATACACAAACACGGTAAATAACTCAAAGAAGCTTTTAAAGAAAAGTATTGGAATTATTTGCAACCCATGTCATAAAAATTCCAGAAGTTACAAGCATGGTACCAGTTGTTATAATGTGATTAATTTGTCTAATGAAAAAACAGCAAGTGAAGCCAACGAGATGTGTGATCAAATATGGCCTGGGTCACATTTAGTTTACCTGAATTCTCAAAGTGAATTAGAATATGTGACAACAATTTACGAATCTGTGAACTTTTATGAAAATGCATTGAGCGTTTCTAGATATAGTTCAAATGAAATGACAATTATTGGTTTTATTGGTCTGTCCGTTGGGTACATGGGTACCTCTAAAGATTACAAATGGAATGATGGCACTCCACTAGTAGTAGACCCTACAACATGGGAATATGAGTCTCTACTGTTAATAAATCCTCCTACATCGATCCAAGGAAAACCTGGAATGCCCTTATTTCCTTCTCTACAAAATCTTGGAACTGGACTGTATGAGTATCTTTATACGGGGAATGCTAAAATGAAACTGATGGGATCTCCAGCAATGATGATGCCTTCCATGCTGAATGCTGGAGGTGGAATGAACGTATTTACTCCTTTTTTGGGAGCTAGACGTAAACGGAACGTACTTCCTTCTACGTGGAATGCTGGAAGTGGACTGTTGTTACCTTTTCCTAGGGAGTCACGCTATGAAGACGAAGGCTGCGTTTACATGTCACTAAAATACTCTTTAAATAAATACGACATAACAAGAGAAAAACTTCAGTGGCATGAATTGAATTGTAGTAAACCCAAACTAACTGACTTTTTAGTCTGCGAATCACACATGAGTGATGTCAAAAAATTATTATTAAACGTAATAGAATTCTCACCAGGGAAGCAGGAGTCTTACGTCCATTTTCTTTACACAAGCTATTCACATTTATTATTCAACCATATTAATAACGAAACGCAAAATAACTTAATGTTATTAATGAAAAAAAAAATATCGTACAGCGCTATAGAGAAAGGATTTATAATCAACTGCAAAATATCAGGAGACAGTCGTAAAAATGACAGCAGTACAAATATAAAACAAATCGATCTACTTAAACAAAGCACACAAAGAAAACATTCGACTTGTAATATAAAAATAATTGATAAGTCATTTGTGTATAATGACGACAGTTACATTTATGGAGGGGGAAGATATAATGAACAAAATTCAAAACTGTTAAATGAAAGCCACTTTGATGTTAGGTACTTTAAAGCTCCAATCCAAACGGTCCAAATGTGTTTGTACGAAATAGACTCCAACAGACGAAGAGTTGGGTTTCGACACAATTCCCACCTACAGGACTGTGAACACTTCGTATGTCCACCAGGATTTGTTAAGTGTACACAATCCTATTGTATACCTGTGTATCTTGTAGATGACGGTATTAAAGATTGTCCTCATGGAGAAGACGAAGTTTCTGTTTACAATGAGGCAACATTATGTACGGGAAAACTCAAATTTACACTAAGAAATATTTGTCTACAACAAGACATTTGTAATGCAAATGGGCAATGTATACATCGAAATAATGATTTCCTCTGTGTTGTACCATGTGAAGCAGACTATGTTTGTGTGTCAAATATAGTGAGGAAAGAGAACAGTAATGACACTTTATTTTATTTACGTTTCGTTGAGACCACAGTTCAAATATATGATAATTTAGGCTTGTTTACATTTAGCCCTCAAATCTACTCTTTATTTCAGTTGTTCAAACTTATAGAAGTAGATCTAAGTAATTGTAGAATAAGTGTTCTAGACAATGTCATTGAAAGCCTTGATAGTTCGGATGTCATTATGTTAGATGTAAGTCACAATTCTATTTCTGGACACAACAATTTTTCTGTCATACAAGAAATGAAGAATTTACAGAAGTTAAATATGTCATTTAACACGCATTTAGAACTTGATGAGAACTTCATTTTCCCGTTACATTTACAGGTTCTAGATATGTCTCACACTCAAGGTGGCTCTGAGGTGATTAAGTATTTGGATAATTTGACCGAGCTAAAGATTCTAGAAATACGTAACGTTGAACCAATTGATTTATGTCTAACAGTAAATGTAAAGCTTGACATACTTGATGTACGTGGTACAGATCTCATTAACATTAAATACGGTTATTTGAATTTGTGGTCTATTCAGTCGGCCTTGTACACTGATGACTTTCGCATTTGTTGTCAAGTGATCAGAGGACCGAATATCCCGGAAAATAAATGTCACGCACCACGTGACGCCGTCTCCACTTGCCAGGATTTAATTGGTGACCCACACAAACGAGTCATTCTATGGGTGGTTGGTATTTTATCTCTTCTTGGAAATATTTTGGTTGTGATTTATAGGATAATTTGGGACAGGGCTGTCTTTAAAAAGGCATACGGACTTTTTATTGTTTGCCTAGCAGTGTCTGATTTTATTATGGGCGTCTATCTGATGATAATAGCTGGGGCAGATTTGCTTTACCGGAACATGTACGTTTTGGAAGATTCCAACTGGAGATATAGCAGCGCATGTAAATTAGCTGGCATTTTGTCAACATTCTCCAGTGAGACTTCTACGATGTTCATTTGTCTCATTACACTTGACAGGTATTTGGTCATCAATTATCCTTTTGGTCAACATAGATTTTCAAAGTTAGGAAAAATAATTTCCCTTTGTTTGACACTGATCATAGGTGTTATAGTTTCTGTGATCCCAGTTCTGTTTCCTGACTGGGAGATTTATTCCTCTAATGGGATGTGCTTGGCGCTTCCTTTCAGTTCTGGGAGACACATGGGATGGGAATATTCGGCCGTGTTGTTTGTCGGCCTCAATTTCTTTCTTTTTATTTTTATAGCCATCGGCCAGTTGGCCATTTTCTTGTCCATCACCTCGTATAAACACGATTACTTTTTATGCACTATGAACACTTTACGGAAAGCTCAGGATCGTGCTGTAGCCAAACAATTATTTCTAGTTGCCTTGTCAGACTTCTGCTGCTGGTTTCCTATAGGAATTATGGGAATCATGTCTCTTAGTGGCTTTCAGTTCAATCTTGATGTCTACGCTTGGTCAGCGGTTATCGTATTGCCAATAAACTCGGCCATCAACCCATTAATCTACACTGTTCCAATAATTTTGAGAAATATTAAATCTTCTTATTTTATTTCAAAATTACCTTTACGCAGCTCACAACAGCCAAGTTGAGCTTATCGTCTGACACTAACATGTTACTTGTATATGGATTGATTTACATTACATTTCATAAATAATTGTTTTTGGATTTTCTTGATATTTAAAGCATTTATTAATATGTATAACATAATCTTTCATTTGGAATTTTCCTTTTGTTTTTCAATATATAATATTTATGAAACATGAATTTTATGTATCAATTAAAAAATCCATTTGAAGTAAATCGTACAATATAATTTGTTAAACTGATTGGATTAGAAATTTACTAAAAATCATTTACTTTTAATTTTCTTTATTCAAAAGATTAAATTAGTGAAAAGAATGGCTATTGGTGACTGATTAGGGGCAACATACAATTATTCATTAAAAATTTCTAAATGTATTTATCAAGAAAGCGCAGAGTTTATACTTCTCCCCACTGTATCTTTGGCTTTCCACCACCTTGATATAGTGCTGTGTACATTTATTTTGGCATTTATAGTAAATACTTACTTATACTTGATTTTGATATCATTTTCTTAATCTATTATGTCTTCTTTAAATGTAAGGTATATACAGATGTATTTAAATTTTGATATATTTTATTAAATTATGTAGTTTTTTTTTATTTTAAAGTTATTTGAATGTTCATGTCTTCACTAAGAAAATTATGTGTCAAATTAAAACCAAACTAAATTTTTAACCTTTTGTTTTACTTGATTGCTGATATTGAGATGTTACTTTAAGAAATGGTGTCAGCGGGCCGTCGAGCTTGCGCTCTTTATGCCCTCCCGAAACACCCATCCCCAACCCGGTATCGGGCCGTGGAGCGGCACTTCGGGGATGTCCCTTTGTCAGGACAGCCCCCACCCGAGTCTGTTCGATCAGGATCTCCGCCGGGGGCCGTCCTAACCCAAAGACATCCGGTCTGTCCGACACTGTGTTTGTACACAGTGCACACGATCGACTTTCTCAGGAGTCGGGATGGACAAATTTGCGTCCTAATATCTTCCCCCACCCAACATGGGGAAGTGTTAGACGCCCTATAAGAGAGATTCTACAGTGAGTTTCCACAACGCAACTAATTCGCGATGTAGCTGGAACGAAACGGTTGCCTTGGAGCAGTTTCTAAAGGCTGCGTAGTAAGAATCATCGGCCAGAGGTTACCACCTTCGCCTCTTGTCTCATATCCATTAACTGCAACTTGTAATCGTGATCCCTACCCTGTCTCTGCCTATTTTTTTCAGTTGGGAAATATCCGAACTGGCAGCCCTGTAGGAGCTGTTTTATGTACGCAGGTACCGAGCACGTCCCTTGTCTGTCCACACGGGGCGCGCCCAGTGGTTGTGTTCTCCGTGTGACGCCGAGGCGGTCGGTGGCCGACGCCTCCTAATCGACAAGCCACCACAGACCTGTCGACCGGGGAACCGGGAACGAATATTGAGATAAAGTATGTGAATGCTCTTTAAACAAAACAAACATGACATACTTGTAACACTTTACTTGTGTTTGGTTCGTCTTTGTCCTAGATTAATTGTTAAATTTAACATTTATTTTACAAAAGTATAAAACAAAAGCAATTAATAAAAGTATGATTTGTTAAGAGATTTTTTTTTAAAACACGTTTTTTTTTTTTTCTTTTATAAAAAAAATTACTAAAAAGTAAATAAAAATGTCCCCAAAAGCTTTAGAGTTAGTACAGCTCTAAAGCACCGTATATATGTATGTGTGTGGATTATGATAACGTTACTTGCAATGATTGATGTATATTACTTATCTTCAATCACAGACGTCTATTAATAGTTAATAGTAAAACCAAACTTATAACTTTTGCATCATTACATATTTATTACTTGAATACAGCACATCACATGAAATAATATCTTTGAATATCATAGTAAATATAAGTTTCACATTTATTACTTCTTTGGCACACTTCACAAATCCATATTAAGATATTGATCAATAACTTGAATGAACATGACCAGAGCCAAAGAATATGAATCCCTGCAAAAAACATTCCTGACCGATACTTCTCTCCCATAATTCCTAACTTCCTTTTATTTCTATTTTACAAAACAATATATTATTTTACGAAAAAAAATTGATATTTGAATATTAGATATGTGACAAAAGTCATATAAATTATAAAACCCTTGCGTAGCCCATGAACTTAAACTTATTTTCGAATCGCAAATACATGCACGCTGTCGGTAATGCTATCTTCATTCCACTCGTCAAGATCTGAATCGGGCGTAAAACATTAATGCAAGTCAGTGGTCAAAGATCATATTAATGGGAACATACAACAGTAATGTAAGTCAGTAGTAAGAACTCGTATTGTTTGGAGCATACAACGGTTATGAAAGTCAGTTGTCAGAACTCATATTGATGGGGGCATACAACGGTATTGCAAGTCAGTTGTGAGAACTCACATTCATGGGAGCATACAACAGTAATGCAATTCAGTTGTCATAACTCATATTGATAGGAGCATACAACAGTAATGAAAGTCAGTTGTCAGAACTCATGTTGATGGAAGCATAAAATGGTATTGCAAGTCAGTTGTCAGAACTCATATTGATTGGAGCATACAACGGTAATGCAAGTCAGTGGTCAGAACTCATATTGATGGAAGCAAACAATGGTAATGGAAGACAGTTGTGAGAACTCATATTCATGAGAGCATACTACGTTAGTGAAAGTCAGTTGTCAGAATTCATATTGATGGGATTAAACAACAGTAATGAAAGTCAGTTGTGAGAATGCAATGTAAATATATGCATGTGTCAAATATGTTATTTGTCAAGTCACACAACATCATTATATTTCATGGATGCCACAAGCTTATATATGACTGTAACAAAACTGATGTTTTTTTTTTAAATTTATTTGTTGTTTTTTTTGGTTGTGGATGAGGGTATTTAATTAATACTTTATACACTACTAGCGAATACCCGGCATGCCTTGCAATGCCAATCAAAAAAAGAAATTTTTGCATTTTTGTTTAGTGACAACACGAATAAATCAGAAGATTTTCCAAAGCGAGAGCAGGGGACATACAGCTGTCCATGGGAGAAGCATGGATTTTCTAAGTTCAGTCCGCAAACTTGTAGCGATTGTCTCAGCGCGTTGTAGATATTCATTGCAGAGTTATCTCAGTAAAGTCTTATCGAATTCTGAAAAATTTTATAGGAGCGCATAGAAAATTATTTTTTACAAAGCTAATATAAGAAAAATAATATTTTGGTTCCAACGGCTGAAATCGGAATATTTTAAAAGTGCTGTAATGAATGAATAAAATGCGCAGGCTTATTGATAACAACTCACCAAAGTTTTGTCGCAATCGCATTAATGACGTAGGAGCGCATACGGTTTGAAAATATATGTATATAGTTTATTTAGGAAAAAAACGAACATAGGGCCCATGCTCAAAACAGAATATTTTGAAACGGTTCTGATAATTAAAAAACATTTGCGGTCGTGCTGGCGGCAACATCTCAACAATGTTTATTGTAATGGAATAAATGGCGTAGGAGAGCATACGAATTTTTTTTTTAAAAGCTCATATAGAAAAAGTAAAAATGAAGGGCACACGGCCAAAAATAACACAGTAAAATGCTCTAGCTTATGGACAACAATTCCTTAACGTTTTGTTGCAATCGCATGAATGGTGTAGAGGCGCATACGGTTTGAAAATATATTTATATAGCTCATGTAAGGAAAATGCAACATGGTACCCCGGGCTCAAAATTGAATATTTTAAAACGGTTGTAATAATTTAGAAACCTTAACGGACGTGCACGCAAATCTCACCAAAATTTTATCGAAATCGGATAAATGGCGTAGGAGCGCATATGGAAATTATTTTTTACAAGCTCATATTTAAAAAAAAACCAAAAAAGGACCAACGGCTGAAAACGGAACATTGTATGAGCGTTGTAATGACTCAGTTAAAAAGCCATCTTTTCAATACATAAGCATTTTCTTTTTTTTCCGTCTGGTACATACACGAATAAATCAGAAGGTTTTCCGACGCGAGAGCAGGCCACATACATCTGTCCATGGGAGTAGCATGGGTTTTACAAATTTAGTCCGGCAAACTAGTAGCGATTGCCCCTGTGCTTTGTAGATAGTCATTGCAAACGCGTGTCGCACCATAAAATGCAGACATTTGAATTCAAATGGCATCATTGGGATGCGTGACAACAGTACATCAATTCCTTTAAATGTTCCATTTAAAATAGTAGCTTCAGCTTCAATGGTATTTTTCATTATTTTTTTCATTGAAACTTGTTACCGTTGTAAAGTAGTGGCTGATTTTTGTTTCATTAAAAAATGATAGGCATGCCCATTTTCAATGTTAAAATGTGCGATGGAATGCCTGGCAAGTCAAGTGATTGGATAATTGACAACTTCGTCTTAATTCAATACAGTATCGATAGACTTAACGTTGTCGTTTCGCCTGGGATTTCATTTTGAATGCTTAAGTTGTTTGCATTGTAATCGTTGTTTTTGGCTGAAAATATAGCACGTGCACTGAGCCACTGATGATTTTTGTAATACTGCGCAATATCTCAAAAAACTGTTAGTGTGAATTCGTCTGTGGTAGCTGTAGTTTTTCAGAAGCTTGCTGGCAGTGAAAAACATTGAGTGGATTCATCAATTGCCATTTTCCCTTTTCCAATGTCCAACAATTGTTTTGCGAAACGTTCAGCGGATGCATCATCATGTAGTTCTACACGCATAATCGTCTTCAAAGTCAATTTCTGTACATGCCGCGATAAAACTGATGATTTGAAACATGGATTTAATTCCTCAGCAGCTGTTGAGGCCACCATCCAAAAGAGTTGCTGCTATTCCAGCTGATCCAATAGCCAGTGCAATATTTTTTTGTGATCGTGTTATTGCCAAAATGAGAGAAATTAGGAAAGATTTTCCTGTGCCTCCGGGGGCAGCTAGGAAATATAGTCCACCGATTTGATTGGTAATTGCATGCATCATTCTGTAATACAATATGAGTTGTTCTGGAACCAATTTCGGAAGATTCATCCAAACAAATATACCAAATTCTTAAATATCAAAATGCGTTTCTGGTTTCAAATCACGATTGAAAAGCTTGTTTGCAGCTCGATTCGGACAAGTCATTCAAAACACTACCAGTGCTTTGTTAGAGATTGCCAAGAACATGTCCACATTCTAAACCAATGCCTCATTATACACTTTTGGTTTCAATTTAATGTCCGGATTTTTGTTCGTTGCACGCAAACGATGTAGGATCTCTTCACTCGGTAGTCTTTGTATTTCTCCCAAAGATCTTTTGGATTAGATTGGAAGCAAGTTGTCAAAATGATTGCAAACAAAGTGCATATTTGCTGTGTTTGAGCAGTTTTCAATGCATCAGAGATACCAACGTTGATGATAGCTCCGGTGGTTAATGTAATTCTTACAATTTCACTTTCCCACCCGCACAGCAAATTTCCGGTGTTTCATTCTTAAATTTGAGGGCACTGCAATACTTGCATAATTGATCAAGTTACCCAACAACTCCACTTGGATAAAGACTGTAATCATAATTAGCATGCTAATAGAAAGCAATAATTTTAATTCAGCGTGCAGTTTTCATCTAGATAGAGCAGTGCGTACTCTAAAGGAGTCCAGTCTTGTTTCTCGCTGCTGGACTGTTTCAGACAAATGGGTTACAGCATGGCTTACTCGTGTTGTTTCGATTCTTAATTCCTGTTGCTCGACCGTATCAGATGAATGGGTTTGAGCATTGCGTACTCGAGTGATTCATTATCATTACAGCTATCCGCAACAATATGAAAATCTGAGCAGCCCTGGCTCACATTTACAGGTGATTCATTATCATTACAGCTATCCGTAACAATATGAAAATCTGAGCAGCCCTGCTCACATTACCTATTGATTCATCATCAATGCAGCTCTCTGCATTACTATAAAATTTTGAGCAACCCCTGCTCATAACAACTTGTGATACATTTTCATTTCAGATCTCTGCAATAGCATCAAAACCTGAGCACACTTGGCTCACATTATCAACTAATTCATATTCATTACCAGTACATGTCTCTGTAAAATTTTCAACATTTGAGCAACCTTTGCTCACATTACACAGTGATCCATTTACATCTTAATAATTATAAACAACAATTTTCCCTCCTTCCCCTACCTCAGGGATTACACTCACCTCATCAACTTCACACAAAAAATCAGACACTTTAACTTCAGGACTTACATTATCTGATGGCTCTCCATGAGATACAACAAAAATATTGTCCTCAGACATTAGAACAGGGTTCTCTTTGCTTTCGAGACATCCCGTTTCCATAACAACCGATTCATTATATGCTGTGGCGCTGGGACAATCCCCTACATACGTCCACCTAAGGTCATTTCCAATGACTTCTACCTTATTAAATTGTAGTCCCCTTTCTTCTTTACTTTGGACTTCCTGGGATACACTAACTACTTCAACCTCGTTTTGACCTGAATCTAAAGCTATATCTGTACCCTTTGTCACTGGGGGTATGTCAGCACGGTCAACGTTGTCCCTTTTAACGTTAGCCGACGGATCAATTAACAAATCACTGTCATTTCTATTTTAAAAAAATTGAGTCATCAGCAGAGGCAATAATATCATTTTGTTCCTCAGTATCTTTAACCATGAACCGTGGTTGCGAGGCCGGCTCTTGCCTGGGGTCAGGATCATGAGTATGTCCACCGTTATCCACACAGTTGTTTTCACTTACATTAATAGAAAATATATTAAATTTTTTATAGGGATTCTCACAGTAAATGCTGTCAATGCCAAAATATATTTCTTCCCCTTGACTCTCGTCATCGTCACTGTCGTTATAATAATATGCCTGTCTCTTTAACATAATTTCCCGTCGTTCTGCCTCTAATTCCGAACACCAAATTTCTTCATCTAGTTTATCTAGTTAAAATTGTCTCTCTCTCTGTTTATTTCTATCTATGCGTTCTTCCTCTCTCTGTCTATCTATACGTTCTTTCTCTCTCTGTCTATCTATACGTTCTTTCTCTCTCTCTTCCCGTACGTGTTCTTCAAACTTAACTCTTATATACTCCTCTAGGTTCTCTCCCGTATAACGAAGTAACACTCCCACATGCCTAATTTCTTCTAAAATCCATTTCCCACTGACATATCCAGCCATATCAATAAATTTTAAGGGTGATCATGCAATGAACAATAATTATGTTTAAGGACCAATCACAGTCTGTTTAAACCAACTCTAGCAGAAATATAACTTTTACCCAGGTAAAAAATAATGTAAATACATAAGTCATAAGAAAATTTATGCCAAAAATGTTTTAAACAATAAAAATCCAACTTGCCTTGTTCGTGGAATGTCCTATAGAATTTAGATATTATTTAAAACACACACTGGGCTTAATTAAGTGTCAATGGTTCTTAATTGTCAATAGTTCTCTCACTAACATCAATGGTACGTTACTATATGGAAGATCTTGGGACGCAGTCATTGAGGTGTGGGTGACCGGGACGGGTCACGGGACATCGGCAGCTCACTGGAAAATGTAGGCGAATCGCCGACACTGGACAGTTCGTGGGTAACTCACCAATACAGGATCGGGCATAGGAAGCTTGATGCGGGGTGGGACGTTGGTGGCTCGTTGCAACAGGACAGGGTGTTATTCAATTGAGTGACCGGACAGGCCACGGGAATTCATAGCTCACTGGACACGAAGTTGGTAGCTCACTAACGAAGGGACGTAGATAACTATATACGTGGAGGGGCGCAGTTAATTCACTGGAGCTGAACACGAAGTGGGTATCACTACCGACAGGACGTAGATAACTCGATGCAAGGATTGGCGTAGTTAATTCACTGGAACTGAACAGGACGTTGGCAACTTGATGAAGGTCAGGGCTGGGTATTTAACTGGAACTGGACACAAAGTTGATAACTCGATACGTGTAGGGGAGTAGTTAACTCACTGGAACTGAACAGGACGTTGGCAACTTGATAACGGGCAGGGCGTAGTTAATTTGCTGTAACTGGACACGGCATTGGTAACTTCATACAGGACAGGACGTTACTAACTTGAATAAGGGCCAGGCGAAATTATCCTGTTGCAGGTTAGGACATAACTAGCCTAATATATGACGTAGGTGGTTGATGGAGTTACTGGCGTATGCAACTCATATAAACTTGACACACGGTGGCAGCGGGGCTCCGACTTTCAAATACGGGAACATGCGACGATGATTGTAACTTCACTAAAGTTGAATTATAATAATGTTCTTGTAGTTTACCTCAAGTATGAAAATAACGAGGTTCACCAATCCGGGATGAGAAGCCCCCATGTCAACTCCAAACGTCTTCTTGGATTGATTACATTCGTCAGTTCTTTTCATACGTTGAAGCGTGGTACTATCCCTACTATCATCGAACAAACTCAACTCCTTTTCATAATAACTATAACTTTAATATCTATGTAAATATAATACACATAACATGTGAATATAGCGCAGCTCGCTATCAGACCTAAATAATACACATCCTATCACTCCAAAGTTCCACTCAAGACTCCGCACGATTAAAACATACGTCACAATACTGCATAGACAATACGTCACGAATCAGCATAAAAATACGTCATAGAGATAATGGCGGGAAAAGCGTTCAACAACTAATGAACATAATATTGAGTCGCAACAATTACTAATGAACGCTCATACTCGACAATTGACTTATACGTTGTCGTTTCGCCAGGGATATCATTTTGAATTCTTAAGTTAATGGCATTGACATCGTTGTTTTTGGCTGCTAATATAGCACGTGCACTGAGCCACTGATGATTTTTGTAATTTTGTACGATATTCCGAAAAACGTTTTGAATCAATTCGTCAATGTTGGCTGTAATTTTACAGTAGCTTGTTGGCAATGTGATACATTTTGTTGATTCATCAATTGCCATTTTTCCGATTCCCAATATCCAACAATTGTTTTGCAAATGTCCAGCGGATTCATCATTATGTAGTTGTACTCGCATATTTGTCTTCAAAGTTAATTTCTGTACATGTTGCAATAATACTGATAAATATAGACATGCATTTAATTCATCAGCTGCTGTTGAACGTGGTACAACTGGTAAATTTTGTCGAAAATCTCCAGATAATAAAATAAGTGCGCCACCGATGAGCTGTTCATTTCCTCTCAAATCTTTTAGTGTACGATGAAGCGCTTCCAATGCTTTTTTGTGGGCCATAATACATTCGTCCCATTTAATGAGTTGACACGATTGGAGTAATTTACCCATTCCGGAATTTTTATTTATATTGCATGTTGGTTTCTCAGTTATTTTTATATTCAACGGCAATTTCAGTGCTGAATGGGCTGTCAGGCCACCATCCAAAAGCGTTGCTGCAATTCCAGATGACGCGATAGCCAGTGCAAAATCTTTTTGTGATCGTATTGTCGCCAAAATAAGTGAAATTAGGAGAGTTTTTCCTGTGTCTCCGGGCGCATCTAGGAAATATAGTCCACCACTTTGTCTGGTATTTGCATGCATAATTATTTCATACACTATGAGTTGTTCTGGAGCCAATTTTGGAAGATTCATCTGAACAAATGTACCTAATTCTTCGATGTCAAAATGCGTTTCGCGTTGTAAATCACGATTGGAAGGCTTGTTTGAAGATCGATTAGCAGAAGTCATTCCCAACTCTACCAGTGATTTTTTAGAGATTTCCAAACATATGTCCTCAGTCGTAAACAACGCCTCGTTATACACGTTTTGTGGAAATTTAATGTCCGGATTTTGACTCGTTGGACGCAAATGATGTAGGATATCTTCATTTATGTCGTCTTTGTATTTCTCCCAAAGATCTTTTGGATTGGATTGGATGGGAAGCAAGTTGTCAAAATGATTGCAAACAGAATGCGTATTTGCTGTGGTTGAGCAAGATTCGATGCATCAGAGAGCGAAGTACCCCAATGAGCATCGTTTACCAAAAGTTTTAATTCTTTGCAAGCTTTACGATAAGTGTCACATACTTGACCGTTTACTGTTCTCGGTTCTTGGAAGAATGTTGCTCCACGTACGTTGATTAACAGTAATCGCAAGTAAAAGCATTCTGCATTGTATGGGTGAGCAGTGTGCATACGGCCTAATGTGTCAGCCGAATATAAATTGGGGTGTTCTTCAAATGCTTTACCCTGTTTGTGAATATTACAAATCCATGTGATATCTGTTAATAGCAATGGTATTTCACAATTAACACAACTTGTTAGGTCACACACAAAATGAGATGTCGCTGTTTGTATTTGATTCAATTAATTTACAATATTGCTAACTTTAATAATTTTAACACGTAGGCTTTCCATCTCAATACACGAAAACCTCACACAATAGATACGTTCATTGTTGGCAGGAGAGTTTCAGTTGTTCAGCTTCACATTCAATTACATAAATCATAAATTCCAGCGTTAAAATCGAGATATTACCATAGTTCATTACCTAGGTTGTCGAGTGTGTTATTTAATCACTTAAGAAACCATCGATTCATGTAAAATGTCTTTACATAACACAAAACAACTCCGAAATTATGAGACTCTATTCAAGAAATGCTTTTAATTTAAAAAGAAAATGTCAACATGTGCTCAACGTCATATCCGATTCTAAAATGCGTCACAAAATTCAAGCTTATTTATAAAATTAACCAAAATACTCTCTACGCTAAAAATGAAAAACGTGTTTTCGCTGCTTTACTGCAAATGTGTATTTTTTTCAAGGATGGTAGTGTTGATAGCTCCGTTTTAAATTATATTGATGAAGCTCATTTAAGAAAACGAAAAAGAATATTGTAAAATGGTTGTACTGTTAGAAAAATTTTCCGTGGATTCAGCTCCATCCACACATGCAATAGCTCTGTTTGAAGTTATAGTTATAAAACTCTTAGAAGAGAAAACGAAATTATGGTCACTGGCCCAAACGGAATATTGTAAAAGGTTTTTTTAATTTAGAAACGTTTGCGTGGTGTGCATTTCAATTGATTACGTTTGATCACAATGTGATGAATGGGATAGAAATGCATACGATAATTATATAGTTAATAAAAAAGTTGGAAACGAATGTTGGGCTCCCTGCCACAAACGGAATATAGTAGAACTTTTGTATTACTTCAGAAACCTACTTCATATGTCACACACACAATTTAATGTCACTATTTTAATTTATTAAAAAGCTATCCATCCGTGCATTAGCTCAGTTTTATCGCAATCGCTTGAATGGTGTATGAGCGTAAACAGTTTGAAATTATATGTATTTAGCTCATGTTAGAAAAAACGAACATACGGCCCCCGGCTCAAACTTTAATTTTTCTAAACGGTTGTAATAATTTAAGAACATTTTTGGGCGATTGCACATCTCACTAAAGTTTTATCGCATTCTGGAAAATGGTGTAGGAGAGCTTATGGAAATTATTTTTTACAAAGCTCATATAAGTAAAAATATTAATTTAGGTCCAACGGCTGAAAACGGAATATTTTAAAAGTGTTGTAATGAATGAGTAAAATGTGCAAGCTTATTAATAACAACTCACCAAAGTTTTGTCGCAATCGCATTAATGGTGTAGAAGCGCATACGGTTTGAAAATATATTTATATAGTTTATATTTTAAAATAATGAACATAGGGCCCCTGGCTCAAAAGAGAATATTTTGAAACGGTTCTAAAAACTAAAAATCCTTGCGGTCCGACTGGCGGCATTATCTTGCCAATTTTAATGTAATGTGATAAATGGCGTAAGAGCACATGCGAAAATTATTTTTTACCAAGTTCATATCAGAAAAAGTACGAATTAAGGCCCGTTCGGCCGAAAATGGAATATTTTTAAATTGTTTAAATAAAACAGTCAAATGCTACGCTCTATGAAAAACAACTCCGCAAAGTTTTTTTTGCAATTGCTTTAATGGTGTAGGAGCGCGTACGGTTTGAAAATATATTTATACAGCTCATATGAGGAAAATGCAAAATAGAGCCCCTGGCTCAAAACTGAATATTTTAAAACGCTTGTAATAATTTATAAACATTTACGGGCATGTTAGCAACATCTCACCAATTTTTATCAGAATTGGATAAATTGCGTAGGAGCGCATGTGGAAAATATTTTTTACAAAGCTCACCGAAGAAAAAAAACGAATTAAGGGCCAACGGCTAGGAATGGAACATTTTTAGAAGGTTTTTAATGATTTATTTAAATGGCCACTTATTAGGAAAACAACTGACTAATGTTTTGTCGCAATTGCATGAATGGTGTAGGAGCGCTTATGAGACATACTGACATACACACATTCATTTATATATATATAGATAGATATATATTTATTTTTTTAGAAAACGCGTACTTGATAATAAATGTATTTATATATTTTTTTAGGATACGCGTTATTCTTGGATGATGTAAATGAGATCAGGAAATTGGTTTGTACTTATGACTAAAAAGTCTATGGCATCCAGGATATATCCACACGTTAACATTTCAGTGGCGATCTTTCTGTGGTAAAAATAATTGTTTCGCCATCCATGAATGGTATCGGGAACGACTATGCACAAGAAAGTCATGTAGTGAAATCCCAATGACCCTATCACTTTCCGTTCCTGATAGATCCCCGCAAAAAGGCAAGCGGGGCTCGCTAGCTCATGCCAATTATTACTAGCAGTATGCTAACTACTTGAATGGGTGTAAAAGTTTCAGCTCAATTTGATATCAGGAAGTGCGTCAAAATTAAGATTCAAGATTGCTGTCACTTAGGATTAATTGTCATGGGGGGTGGGTGGTAGTCGGGCAAGTGGTGGGTCTGGGTACAGAATGTAGTGGATTCAAAATTGGATTAATATTTAAAAGCAATATAGTGTCCATTTAAGTGTACGGGGAAAACGCCTGAAAACTAAAGTCATGACAAGTAAGATTGTTCTCTCTATTTGTTCCACATTAGGGTATTATCCTGCACCCATGTACTGGCATATATTCAACGGTTGGGGAAGCAATGCGGCTATCATAACATCTCCTAGCAAATGCCAGGGCAGCCTTGAAACTCTCGATTGAAGTAGAATCTACTGCGGCATTTCCCAGGTGGTTTCAAGCAATAATTTTTCTTGGGAAGAATGATTGTTCTAATTGATTTGTGTTACACCGAGGCACATTGAAGCAATTTCTATTGTTCCGGATTTAATGGCTTATACGGTTTCTAGAGTTAAAGTATATAAGAATGTTATTTAGAGCAATTTTCGTTTGTCCCTGAGGGAGGGGATGTCAACTCTTTTTAAGAGGCCAGTGAGGAAGAAAGGAGTTTTGGATTTGTATTCACGTGCGATGAAGCGCATTGCGTTTCGTTGGATTCGCTCCAATGTGTCCACGTCTTGCTTTAGCTATGGGTCCCAGATGATCGCCCCATATTCCAGTAGTGGACGGAAGAGTTTGAGATAAACAAGTTCGTTTGCAGGAGGTTGGGCAGTGGCACAGATTTCTTCCAATGCAACTTAGTGTGTAGTTCGCTTTTTTTTTGAAATGTTGTTTATGTGTTGTGACCATTTTAGGTTATTCGAGAGGCGTATTCCAAGGTTGTCTTGTTTAGGGAGTAAATATAGGTTGATGGCATTTTCTCGAGATGATCATTGTGTTGCACAGGGTTTCATTAAATTTCATGCCTCAATCATAAGTCACTTCAAATCTGCTTGGAGGTGATTGTGGACCTTGTAGCCGTTGTCATTGAGGATTGGTAAATGCAACATTTTAAGCCTAATTTAATTTTGTATTATACACAACGTTTCTTTAAAAACAAAATATTTTTATACAATAAATATATCCCAAAATTGCAGAGTTCATTCAGTCATATGACTACAGAATATCATTGGGAAAGAGCGTGTTGGGCTTAAAAGTATACCAAGACGTTAAAGGTCAGTGAGTTAAAATTAATGTCGTGTCGTTGATTTTCATTGTGATCTTGAATCTATTGATACATTAATGCTGTAGTTAAAACCTCATGTCTCAATCCCGTTCCTGTCATCACTGCTAGAGGTAACTAAATGGTCACGACTGATCATGAATATGTAGTGGCATATTGCCATTAGGGTTGATAACGATGGAAAATGTAAATTATTTTGGACATCAGGAAGTGGGTCACATTGAGATCCAATATTCCATGACAAACAAATTATATACATTCTACAGACATGAATAAATTAACTATTGCATTTCTTCTCAAGATAATAAACATATACAATTGAATTGATAATAGACAGGGGCTAGTTAAGCCGTTAGTAAACAGGGGCTAGTTTAGCCGTTAGTAAAAAGGGGCTAGTTTAGTCGTTAGTAAAAAGTGGTTAGTTTAGCCGTTAGTAAAAAGAGGCTGGTTTATTCGTAAATAAACAGAGGCTAATTTAGCCGTTACTAAACAGGAGCTAGTTTAGCCATTAGTAAACAGTGGGTAGTTTAGACGTTAGTGAAAAGAGGTTAGTTTAGCCGTTAGTAAACAGAGGTTAATTTAGCCGTTAGTAAACAGGGGCTAGTTTAGCTGTTAGTAAACAGAAGCTAGTTTAGTCGTTAATAAACAGGCTAGTTTGTCCATTAGTAAACAGAGGTTCGTTTACCCGTTAGTAAACAGAGGCTAATTTAGTCGTTAGTAAACAGGGGCTAGTTTACCCGTTAGTAAACAGTGGTTAGTTCAGCCGTCAGTAAAAGAGGTTACTTTAGCCGTTAGTAAACAGAGGTTACTTTAGCCGTTAGTAAACAGAGGTTAGTTTAGCCGTTAGTTAACAGAGGCTAGTTTAGCCGTTAGTAAACAGTGGCTAGTTCAGCCGTTAATAAAAGAGGTTACTTTAGCCGTTAGTAAACAGAGGTTAGTTTAGCCGTTAGTTAACAGTGGCTAGTTCAGCCGTTAAAAAAAGAGGTTACTTTAGCCGTTAAATAAAAGAGGTTAGTTTAGCCGTTAGTAAACAGAGGTTAGTTTAGCCGTTAAATAACAGAGGTTAGTTTAGCCGTTAGTAAACAGTGGCTAGTTCAGCCGTTAGTAAAAGAGGTTACTTTAGCCGTTAGTAAACAGAGGTTAGTTTAGCCGTTAGTAAACAGAGGTTAGTTTAGCCGTTAAATAACAGAGGTTAGTTTAGCCGTTAAATAACAGAGGTTAGTTTAGCCGTTAGTTAACAGAGGTTAGTTTAGCCGTTAAATAACAGAGGTTAGTTTAGCCGTTAGTTAATAGAGGTTAGTTAAGCCGTTAAATAACAGAGGTTAGTTTAGTCTAAATAACAGAGGTTAGTTTAGACGTTTAATAACAGAGGTTAGTTTAGCCGTTAAATAACAGAGGTTAGTTTAGCCGTTAGTTAACAGAGGTTAGTTTAGCCGTTAAATAACAGAGGTTAGTTTAGCTGTTAGTTAACAGAGGTTAGTTTAGCCGTTAGTTAATAGAGACTTTGTTAACTGTTAATGAATAAATACAAGTTTAATATTTAGTGAATAGAACCTATTTTAACCAATAATAAGCAGTGACTAGATAAACAGTTATTGAACAAACTCAAAAATATAGACTAGTTTAATCATGTATTACCAGTTAATATCAGAGACAAGTGTAACAATTAAATAATCATTTAAAAAGGTTAAATAAGAGACTGAATTAACAGGGACACAAGTTAACAAATTAATAAACAATGTGTAGTTTAATCATTTTAACAAACAGATACATGTTGTGACTATTTAACCCGTTAAAATTTCGACTTAATTAACCAAGAGACTGGTTTTAACTTGTATAAACAATTAATAGTTATGTTATGAAATGTATGGCATCTTTCCGTCTGCGGGTGACGATAGATTATCTTTATTGCTTGCAGCGCTTGGTGTGGCTGGTGAGACCAATCCTCGAATGGCAGTCTCTGTTACATTTCCCACACACGAATGCCGTGGAGCAGTATTGACCGGCCTTCCTCCTCGCTCTTTTTGCAGCTGTTTCCGCCCTGTTTTGATCCTCAGCATGTAGTTATCCTGCCTTGACGATGCCCAGCCATGAGGATCGATCCTCTGCCAGCTCCTCCCAGTTTGAGATGTCCATGTTGGCCGACTTCATGTCTCTTTTGAATATGTCTAAGTATCTCAGACGAGGCCGTCCAACTGACCTTTTCCTGTCGCCAGCTCGCTATATAGCACGTCCTTTGGTATGCGACCAGGTTGCATTAGCTTGTCGTGTCCAAGCCAGCCGAGGCGTCTTTGGATTAACATGGCTGGGACGCTACACATGTTTGTTTGGGACAGGACATCCGTGTTGGGGACTTTGTCTTGCCATTTAATGACAAGGATGTGGCGCAGGAATCTGAGGTGGAAGCCATTGAGCCTTCTTTCGTGTTTAGAGTATGTGGTCCACGACACGCATCCATACAGAAGTGTGCTCAGTACGCAGGCCTGGTACACCTGCAGCTTAGTTCTTGTTGTGAGTTTGGCGTTTGACCAGACTCGTTTCTTCAGTCTGACCATAACAGTTGCGGCCTTCCCTATCCTCCCACTTATCTCGTCCTCCATTGAGAGGGTGCTCGATATGTTGGATCCCAGATATGTGAATCTGTCAACAGTATCCAAGTCGTAGTCATCGATGGCGAAGGTGGGGAGGGAGTCAGCGCCCTGTGCCATAATGTTAGTTTTCTTTAGGCTAATTGTAAGGCCAAACTCTTTTCAGGCAGCGGATATGCTGGATACGAGGCCAAAGAAACTGTATCACACGAAAAAAAAAAGTAAATAATGCATAAACATCTGCTCCACCAAAAACCCAGAGAGAACAGAAGTATACGCCCATAGTCTACAAGAAGCTCTTGTACAAACGCCACCAACGGACACTATTGAGTCCAAATGGTCACATTTGCGGGACACTATCTATAACTCGGCTATCACAGCATTTGGAAAGAGAGAATGCAAAAGTGCATATTTGTTCGAGACCCATTGGCCGAAATGAAACATGTCACCGATGCAAAAATAAATTCCCTCTTAGCTTATAAACACAGACCTTGTCCAGCAACTCTACAATCGCTTAAAAGCGCCAAGACAAATGCCCAGCAGGCAGCTCGCCACTACGCTAACACATACTTGCTCAATCTAAGCTCAAGCACAGAATCAGCTGCTGATAGAGGTGATGCAATGTACGAGAATATAAAGCAGGCAACAGGCCCCCTGATCTCCAAGACGGCGCCCTTAATTTCCTAATCAGGGGAAATTTATTACTGATCGAGATAAACAACTTAGCGGTTGATAGAGCACTACTTGGAAATATACGCAACGATAAATCAAGTCTCAACCGCTGCCTTGGACGATATCCCAGACCTGCCGGTCATGGAGGAGCTTGATACCCGACCCACCATAGAAGAGCTGCGTAGAGCCATCGATTGTCTCGCCAGTGGGAAATCCCCGTGTAATGATGGTATCCCACCAGAAGCTCTCAAATTTGGAAAATGTGTACTATTTGGCCCTTGCACGATCTCATTACTCTGTGCTGGGAACAGGGACATCTACCACAAGAGTTGAAAGATGCAAACATCGTTACATTGTACAAAAATAAAGGAGACAAGAGTGACTGCAACAACTATCATGGAATCTCCCTCCTCAGCATAGTTGGAAACATTTCGTCCGAGTTGCATTAACACGACTACAGACCCTAGCATTACGTGTACTCCCAGAATCGCAATGTGGTTTTCGCGCCGGTAGGTCAACCATAGACATGATCTTCTCTCTGCGCCAGCTGCAGGAGAAGTGCAGGGAGCAACATATGCCTTTATACAATGCGTTTGTCGCCCTCATTAAGGCTTTTGATCTTGTCAGCAGAAGCGGCCTGTTTCAGATCCTCAAAACGATAGGCTGCCCTACACGATTGCTTAACATCATCAAGTAGTTCCACGAAAACATGCAGGGCACAGTGTGCTATAACGGTGCCGCCTCAGAAGCTTTTCCAGTTGGTAGTGGAGTAAAGCAAGGTTGCGTTGGCTCATACTTTATTTGCAATCTTTTTCTCCATCCTACTCCAGTATGCCTTTCAGAACAACAGCGAGGGGATATACATCCACACTAGAGCTGACGGCAAATTATTCAACATTGCCCGCCTTAGAGCAAAGACTAAAACAAGAAATGTCTTGCTACGGGAGTTCTTGTTTGCGGACGATGCCGCTTTGGTATCTCAGACAGCTGTTATGAATAAGAGACTAGTTAAACATTTACATATACAAAATATCTTACGCCAATTAACTTATAATATTTTCACACTTAATTAACAGAGACTTATTTTAAAAAAAAATAAATTGACGACTTTAACCGTTAATAAAGGTGTTATTTCTGGCAGCTAAATTAGTTTCAACTTTAAAAGAAGAGACAAATTAACAGTTAATAATCGTATAGTATTTTAACCATTTATAAATGACTAGATCACCTTTAGAAATTAGAGTCTTTTTAAATAAGACTTTACCTTTAGTAATTTGAGCATGCTAAATAATTGATAAACAGACTACACATAGATATTGTTCACAAATTAGTAGTGTTATAGGCTAAAAATAATGATAATAATAATAAGGGGTCTTATATAATTCGGTACCCCAGCCTAGGGCTTGGCTCACCGCGCTGTACATAAAAATTTTATCAAAAGAGACAGAATCATGACATTAAAATAAAATATATTTATACAATAAAGAACAGCAAAAAAAAAATTTATATTCACCCGCCATACCAAATAACTTTTACAAGGCAAACCATGGACGGCAGCCAGCAAGATCGGTTATCGGTCAGAGGAGAGGAATCACTCAGGGTAGTATACTGTTTTCACTTTATTTTCAATATTAAAAAATAGAGACTTGTGTAACCAATGAACTTGTTAAACCTTGATTAAACACGTACATATTTATCCTTTAAACATTGCAAGAAATGGCTTGAAAATCACTTCTAAAATAAACACATTTGTTTCTCTCTCTATTACATATACATATTTGTTGCACTCTCTTATAGACACACATATGTGGTGCTCTCTCGTCAACACCCATATATATGTTGCCTTTCCTCACACACACATATTCTTAGAATTTCGAGAAGCACCTCCGTAGCTAGAGCAGTTTATACTTCCAATTTGCATTTTTTTTCAACTCACACTCCTAGTGGCGAATACAATTTTAACACTTATATCCACATCTTCAGGTCTTAAACATTATCTTCTCTAAATCTGTCCACACCTGCCTGGTAAGAAGTACACTATTAGCTTTAAATCTACGCCGGCGTTGTTGTGCTTTTTTTTTTTTTTTTGGACCACAGTTCTCTTCATCATTGAGTCTTTCATTAGCAGAATTCGAAACATAAATATAGCTTTATATAAACTATTTTACGATGTTTATATATTTGTGTAAACTCCGATATGCAGTGTCGTCACAAGAGTATGTTTGGCGTGCACGCCGCACAAAGTGTTTCTCCTCACAAGGTTAAACCAAGTAGAATTTTGAAATTTGAGAGAAAGTGTGTCAGTTTCAAAAGGAATGTTGGAAACAAAAGAGTTGGATTTTATCATGCGAAGTGCCACTAGACAGAGTGTCAGACAGAGGACACCTAGAAAGAGTGCCAGAGACAGATACCGCACGGAAGAGTACCACTAAACAGAGCAAAACTAGAAAGTGTACCAGAGACCGATGTCACATAGGAGAGTACGACTAGACTGTAAATTGCTAGCAAGAGCACCACCAGACACAGTTTCACGAGACCGATTACCTCTAAAAAGAGTGCCAGAGCCAGATGCCGTGCGCTACCGAACGGCAGAGTACCACCAGACTGAATACCACAAGAAAGAGTACCACTAAACAGAGCACCACATAACAGAGTACAAATAGAAAACGTACCACTACACATAGCAGAGTACCAATAGAAAGAGTGCCACTACACAGAGTACCAACAGAAAGGGTGCCACCAGACAGAGTGCCAGATTAAACGGTCCCTCATGTACACCCTTTCCTTGGCACGCCCTGTGAATTATATTATTTTAAAAAAAAAACTCTTTATTTTATAAGTAGACTTAAATTTATTTTAAAAATATATCATCATTTCAAATTTGAAACCTTAAATAGAAGACACATCGTTTTACTAATATTGTTCGTTGCTTCCAATCTAATTGGTGTCGAGTATGAGCGTTCATTAGTAATTGTTGCGAATCAATATTATGTTCATTAGTTGTTGAACGCTTTTCCGCGCTTGACTATTATAGTTAGTGAACGCTCTTCCCGCCATTGTCTCTATGACGTATTTTTATGCTGATTCATGACGTAGTGTCTATGCAGTATTGTGACGTATGTTTTAGTCGTGCGGCAGTCTTGAGTGGAATTTTGGAGTGATAGGATGTGTATTATTTAGGTCTGAAAACGAGCTGCGATATATTCAAGTGTATGTGTATTATATTTACTCAGATATTAAAGTTATAGTTATTATGAAAAGGAGTTGAGTTTGATCAATGATAGTGAGAATAGTACGACGCTTCAACGTGTGAAAAGAACTGACGAATGTAATCAATCCAAGAAGACGTTAGGAGTTGACAATTGGTAATAAACAATTAGAATAATAAAATTAGATAATTAAATATTATTTTCAGATTCTTTACATCAACCATTTGTTGTCCTTAAACAAAAAGATTTTTTTAATACTTACGTAATCAATCGTTACTATGGTGGCCTTGCCGAAGGCTGTATTAATTTCGGAAACAGGCCTGTCTCTACTGAAATATAGCATAATTATATTAATGGGATTTATCGATTGGTGCATTCAGGATGGATGATGTTAGTTTCAGTTAAAAGCACTAGCTGTTATTAAACAGGGGTCATGTTCATCTTGTAAAAAATTTCCCTTCAGCAGATGCTTAGGCCTGTAAAAATGACACAAGACGATTATAGGTTATCTAGTCCTAATGAAAACAGACCAAATGGTGATCGCCTGAATGATGATAGTCCATATTGCTGACTTTTACACCTTCCACCCATCACAAATTGGTGACAAAAATTATACACTTTTATCAGATATCTTGCCTTCCGTTTTCCGAGTCTTTATAAATGGTTGCCTAAGTAGAAATACTCTGATAAAATACTCTGTTATCCGAGCATCTTCTTATATATTCTGGGAGTTTTTTTTGGTGGTACTCCGGAACACTGTCGTTCAACGTATACCCAGGCATACCGAATATTGAAACACAATCATTTCTCAACTGCCGAGGTTTCTCCTCTATTATGTTTATCTTTCAGGCAGATTCATCTGGCTGCAGCATCTCCTTATAACCACTCATTCACACAGATTCATGCACATCATCATGCATAAAAAGGTGATCCGTTTGGTATAGTTCTTGACGGCGTCATTCAGAATATTATTTTATTTTTTTTAAATGCCTCTTCGTGTCAACGTCTATTTGCAAGTGGACACAGGTGCACTCTACCTGATAGTCTCATGACGACGGGAACATTAAACATTTTTGTTTGGCCCTCTTTGGTCTTTGTTTTATTTTTTGATGTATTTTTTTTTTGGTGCATTTTCTTATGCAACAAATGAAATCATACATAGATATAAAAGGGAGAAAAATTGAGTGGCTTTTTTTTTTTTTTTTTTTGCTTGCGACTTTGTTCCAGAAAGGCTTTTCAATGGATTGAAGCTTTGGTGCAAACTGGGCACTGGGGGGGGGCTGGGGTGGGGGGGAGGCGAATTCCTGTTTGTTTTATATGAGCAATATGAAAAAAATGACAAACAAATACTCCTACATAAATAGATGGATGTTGGCAAAACTCAGTATATATACACATGATTTACCATGTTCAAATGCTTCTGAGTACTGATCATAATATCCATTCATCTGGGGCCGGGTCCATATTTAATTGTTCCTTGTATAAGCTATATAAATATAATTAGGGTTAGACAAAATTGCACAATCTATGTGAATTGATGGATAAAGGCCTAGCATGATAGAAATACACTTCCTCCGTAATGAAATATCGGTGGATTAAAAACAAAGAATATCCAATCTAGAATGTTCCAGGAAACTCAATAGCTTTAAAAGATATTTATCTTTGGCATTCATAATTAGATTTTAATGGGAACCATTTTAAATTTTAACTCCAATATTTATATGAAAAATTTTTATGAAGCCCCCGGTCTCAGACAAGACTGATTTGGTATAATAATGGAATAGTTCCCCAATTGCCCCTTTCCACTTAAATGTACTAAAGGCATAGCAGTGCATTTTTTAATATATTTTTTTTCTGTGGCAATTTGCGCCTTTTTAGGATCATTTTTATATGTGGCTGGGTGTCACCTATGTGGAGGGGAGTCACCTATGTGACAGGGCTCCACCTATGGCGTCAAGAAGCCCGCAACTGTGGCCAGGAGTGTTCACACCCCCTTAGCTGGGCATGCCTCTCCCATGGGGGACCGGTGAACAACTCATGGACTGGACATCATTTTGACTACATAAGGCACGTGTAATTTTAACCCGGGCCCCTTGTCTTTTTAGAGCTATTATAGAGCAGTCACCTGTGTCCTACACCGAGTGTGTACACTGGATTGGGTGTGAACACGGCTAATTCGGTTCGGCTGCATATGTGAGAGATTTATCTGTTCAACGGGTTGTACCTCAAGAATAAAAGCTATAGTTCTCAGAACTGTATTTAAATATCTCTGTTTTTTAAACTGTAATAGGCTACGTTACCACACGGTTACATTTCGTAATTGAAACAAAATTGCTTAGTAAAGACATTTGTACACGTGGATATTAGTTTTAATCTAGAATGTTTAAAAATAGGTCTATATTTCTCTACCAGGATATATAATGCAATGTAAAGGCTTATTGAAATGTGAGTTTACTTTCATGATACTTTTCTTTAAACAAACCCTTCATAATACTACTATACAAAATCTCTATGGGGACATAATCCCAATGAGGAAGATCAATGAATAAACTGGAACCAAACTGTAGCACGATCCCATCAAGTGTCGGAAACAAATAGGGATCCTAAAGGCAAAGGGTTCCCATCGAAGAAGAGGTTCCCTCAGGAAAACTGGATCAAAACGCGATCGGGATCCTACCTAAATCGGGGAAATTTGAAAATGGTATTGTACTTGGCTATAAGATCTTATCCGGATCTCAACTAGGTCTGTTTCCCAACATGGTCGGGATCTTATTGGGATATGGGGACCCATTTGGAAATGGTATACCATTGGGAGCGGGAACGCAATTAGGTCAGGATATTAATGGTGTCAGAATCCAAATGAGAAAGGAATCACATCAGGATGTGAGATCTTATTTGAAAATGGAAACCCAGTGGAATCAAAATTGGATCGGGATTCCAATAGTAACGGGATTCCTATAGAAAATGATTTCCATCTTGGAAATGGGATCCCATGGGATCTCAATTAGGAATGAATGCCACAGAGATCGGGATCCTAAACATTTATGGATTCACATTTGAAAAATTGAACACAATGGGCGTCGGGTCACTAGAGGGCCGGGATCCCATTTGGAAACTGGATCCCATTTGGGATCGGGTTTCCACCCAAATAGTAGGGATCGTGATCCCACCTGGATGGGGATATCATCGGGATATGAATGCTGACGGGATAGGGAGACCAATGGGATCGGGAGACAGTCCCGGTCAACGCCGGGTTCATTGCCTAATATATAATATTATTCAATATTAATGTTCACACTTTTTTTTTTATCTCTATGAAGCATTTAATTTAAAATAATTTTTGTGGGGATCACTTCTTTTGGGTGGGGATGACATTTGTTATTGGTGGTAACATTTGTGACTGGAAATCACGTTTGTGAGTGGGGATCAAGTTGTGAGTAGGGATCAAGTTTGTGAGTTGGGGTCAAGTTTGTGAGTAAGGATCAAGTTTGTGACCTTGGGTCAAGTTTGTGAGTAGGAATCAAGTTTGTGTTTGTTGATCACGTTTGTTATTGGGGTTGACGTCTGTTACTAGTAATCACGTTGGTGAGTGTCCTGTAAAATTTTGAGTGGGGCTCACATTTAATTATCGATTTCAACCAGGTTTGATTTTGACAACAAATAAAAAAAAAACAATAGCACAACAAGGCAATAGTTTGTTACACAGCCCTACGTGAATAGGATATGCCAGTCTCCAAATTACACATACGTTTTCTATTTCTTCATTTAGTATTTGAAATCCTATGTTATGACGTGAAAGCAATAAAATTGTCTTAAAATTAATTGATCTACTATGGTAAAATTTTATAAAGTTATTTATTAAAAAAAAATAACTGCAATGATGGAATCTAGACTTTGATTAGTTCTATGTAAAATACAAAGTACATTTCAAAAGGCCTCAGCAGAGATTGTGTATTCAGGACATTTACGTAGGCCTACATATAGATTGTACATGAAGTAAATTGGGTTTGGCTTACTATACATTGCGAATTAAAGACATTTAAAAATGCCTAAACTAAGATTGTTTAATAAGGACAGTGTAATAGGCCTAAACAAACACTAGCTATTAAAGACATTGTAATTGACCAACACAAAGTTTGTGTAATAAAGATATTGGAATAGGTCAACACATAGATTATTTTTTAAGGAAATAGGCATATACCAAGACATAAGTTTATATATTATGTGTTCCTAATTTCCAGAAGTTTTCCAAAACCAAACATCAACCTTTCAGTGTAGCATCTTATTCTATAAAACTAGAATAAATGAACCGATATTATCGGGGTAATAATGATAGATCCTTTGCGTAAATTTCTAAGTGCTATTGCAAAAAAAAAAAAAAAATTACAATTCATAACTTTAAACATGTAATGCTATTTACATTTCTGACATCATTAACTTTTGAGAAGTATTTATCTGCTATATAATATAAGCCTACCTTACTACCTTTCACGCTCCTAAACTACTTTTTCCTCATCTAAACATGACCTTAAAATACCCAGTCTAACTTATCACTACTTACATCAATTTTGTCACTAAAGGAGTTAATTGAGGGAAAATTACTACCTTAGAGAAATACTTTAGATTTACCCCTTTTCGTGCCATTGAATTACAACTTTTTCTAAAAATATTGTTTAAAAAAACTAATCTTAAATTTACATCAAAAACTATATATATGATATAAGTATATTTTATATGACAGGAATTTGATATGTATTGATATCTTCATAAAAAATGTAAACATATTTATGCCTTTAAAAAAAAAAGTATATATTATCAGAGACTCGTAAAACAAAGAATTATTTTATCTAAAGAAGAATCTTTTTCACGCCTAAAACAGACTTGAGTATCTTTAAAAAAAAAATAATTCTATATGTCATAAAAATACTTACCTCTTTACTTTTTACAAAGTAAAAAATTTTCATTTTTTGAAAGTAAATATTAACCCATCTCAATTTTCAAAATAACTTTTTCAAGTGTGTAAAATGCTTGGGTTTTGATATTTAAGGGTATGCTTATATAAATGTAACGCTATTGATTTTCTTAATTGGTAAGCATGTGTTTAGTTGTAAAAAGAGAAATAAAAATCTCTTTTTTCACAAATGTAATATCATAGGATTTAAATATAGAGTCATCCACGTAAAAATGTACACCTCCTGTTCCTTCCACCGATATGAATATAACCAAGAAGGTTAAATATTGATCAAATTCATTCCCTTCATTTGAGGCGTATCTTGCATTGCTATGGGAAAATGAAACTACCCATATTTGTAAACAGAAAATGTAACATTTTTTTTTAAAGGCAATACCATAAGAGTTAACGATGTTTTCATCCAACTAAAACTATACGGATCTCATATCCTACCTCCGACATGTATTTAACCAAGAAAATTAATTATTTATCAATCTCAATCCTTTGTTTTGAGACGTATATTGCTCTTAGAGAATAAAAAAAGTTTTAAGTGAAGGGCATGAAGAGGGGTAAATCTAAAGTATTTCTCTAGCGTAGTAATTGTCCATCAATGTACATCGTTAGTGACAAATGTTATATAATTAGTGATTACTTAGACTTGGTAATTTAAGGTCATGATTAGAAGGGAAAAAGTAGTTTTGGAGCGTGAAAGGGATTAGCGTAGGCGTATAAAATATAGCAGATAACACCTCTAAAAATTTAATAATGACATAAACGTAAAAATCATTATATTTTTTAAGTTATGGATTGTGATGATTCTTTACAATAGCAGTAAGAAATTATCGCAAATACCTATCATAATTATACCGAAAACATCGGGTTATTTATTCTAGTATTGCCTTGGGAAAAATGAACTTACTCATTTTGTAAAAAGAGAATGTAACATCTTTTTTTCATAAATAAAATCCCAAAGGAGATAACTTTATTGTCATCCACGTAAACATGTAGAAATCTTATTTCCTACCTCCGACATGTATTTACCCAAGAAAGTTAATTATTCATCAAATGTATTCCCTTATTTTGAGACGTATCTTGTGCTGTCTTGGGCAAATTGAACTTATACATATTTGTGAAAAGAGAATGCAACATCTCTTTTTCACAATTGTAATACCATAGGATTTAAATATATTTTCATCCACGTGAAAATGTACACATCCTATTACCTACCTCCGATATGGATATACCCAAGAAGGTTAATTATTTATCAAATGCATTCCTTTATTTTGAGACATATCTTTTGCTGCCTGGGGCGAAGTGAACAATATTACCCACCCACAATTAAATAAATTTAGAAAATCTTTCACCGGATTGTAGTCCTTTCCATACCCATACTAACATATTTTGCACTTCTTATGGTTCGTTCATATTTGTATGATTTAAAAGTGGAATAGTGAATGCCATTTGGCTATGGAAGTGCGCTGCACTGATTACTGCATTTTCTTATTAGAATTATATTTTAGGGTTATAATTTATTACGTTATAATTTTAATAAAAGTATATTTTTGGAATAAAAAAGGCAAAACTTTTTAAATGTTAAAATATTGAAAGCTAAAATGAGTGTGTGTTTTATTAACAATTAAAAAAATCAATCAATTGTATTTACTAAGCTTACTATTAAAAGGCAAAATAAATTATCAGTTTTTTCAAGCATGGTTATTAAATTTAAAGAAACCTAAGAATTTTGGCAAAATAGGCTATTCACGATGTGACGTCATTGGCGTGATTATTGGGAACAAATTAATTTGAATTTTATATCGCAAGATTTACAACGTACTAAAAGACGCACTAAAAACTACTGATGTCTGGGTTTTTCCCGATAAATGTGATTACGGTGTAATTATTTAAGCATGATTTTTTTAATTTTTATATTTTTTCATAACTTTCAAACACATAAAAAATACTTAAAATAATTCCTTTGTTGTTACTTTAAATGTGTTTGTAATTTATATTAATAATATTTAAACTTTTACTAAAATAAAAGCGGATTTAAAATATTGTTTTGCACATTTAAATTTAGTCGATTTCCGTAAAATAATAGAAAGTAACTATGATTGTTTTTAGGAATAGGAACGTACTTAAAATTTCTCCCTTTTTGGCGTTTTGTGAACCTAGCTCTTTCTTATATATATTGTAGAGGTTAATGTGGTATGGGGTAGGGGTAGTAGGGTGGCCGCAGCCGAATTTCAGTTTCATAAATTAGCTTTAATCTTCTTTGTGTTTCGGTAATGTCTCCCCCACACTCATAAACTTATTTCGATCTAAAAAAACAATTGAATCTATCCCCTAGGTGTGCATCTTAAAGTCATATTGACAGTCAGGGAACTCTGATAAAATGGCAAACGAATTGTGGCATGCGTAATTACATTTTTTTTTGTGTTAATGTTGATTTGAAGGGAAAAAAATATTTCCAAAATACTTTTACGTTGTAAATTCGTAATTAGATTTATTTACTGTAGATTTGTGTTTGTTTGTATGGCATTTTATCAAATATGATGATAAAATCGTATCTGTGTGTTCTCGGTATGCCCCAAACACTTCGATTCCAGATGTAAGGCAGGGAGTTAAAGCGATTACGTACACATTAAAACAATAAAAAGAAGGGGAAAAAAAAATCTTAATTGTGAACGACAAGTTTACAAACACTATTATCTATTTTAAAGTAGATGGTTACTCGTTTATTTGCTACTGCTATCAACTATACCATAAATGTATTGTAATTGCATATTCGTAGTTATGAAACCACTTCAACTCTAGCATCTGTTGTAAGGTAAACAAATAGTCGTATAAATGACACGTCCGTCAACTCAAGCAAATGAATTTATACAATGAGGTAACGTCGTCTAGTTTTCTATCTAGTATAAATATATT
The DNA here is from genome assembly GCA_964033795.1 of Lymnaea stagnalis. Taxonomy (NCBI): domain Eukaryota; kingdom Metazoa; phylum Mollusca; class Gastropoda; family Lymnaeidae; genus Lymnaea; species Lymnaea stagnalis. The sequence continues at coordinate 68,237 of CAXITT010000690.1, read as the reverse complement.
ATATCATAATAATATAATATGATATATATTATATCATTCCCTATATTTAATATTAAATCATATAGTTTTCAAAATTATATTTCTATTTTGGTTATAATTGTAACGTTTAGTATTTAATAACAGCAATACAATCCTTTAATTAAAACTAATTCTTAAAGAAAAGAATCTCGTGAAGAAAAAAGATTTTTATGTTTTGTCCATACCAGTTAAATTTTTACTCATTTTGTAAATTACGGCTTTTAAAATGTCATTATTCAATATCTATGTTAAAATTAAACATTTTTTTAAATTAACATTTATTGGAAAATCTATATATATAAAAATGAATGTCTGTATGTCTGTATGTCTGTATGTCTCGTATGCGCTCCTACACCATTCATGCGATTGCGACAAAACTTTGGTCAGTTGTTTTCCACATAACCGGGTATTTAACTGAATCATTACTATCCTTATCAAATGTTTCATTTCCAGCTGTTGGCCCTTAATGTGTTTTTTTCTTCTTTGAGCTATGTAAAACATAATTTCCATATGCACTCCTACGCCATTTATCCGATTCCGATAAAACTTTGATGAGATGTTGCAAGCATGTCCATAAAGGTTTATGAATTATTACATTCGTTTTAAAGTATTCAGTTTTGAGCCAGGGGCTATGAGCTATATAAATATATTTTCAAACCGTATGCGCGCCTACACCATTAATGCGATTGCTACAAAACTTGGCGAGTTGTTGTCCATGTGCTAGAGCATTTTACTGTGTTATTTAAACACTTTCAAAAATATTCCGTTTTCGGCTGTCGGCCCTTAATTCGTATTTTTTCTTATATGAGCTTTGTAAAAAATAATTTCCGTATGCGATCCTACGCCATTATCCGATTGCAAAATGACTTTGGTGAGATGTTCGGAGCACGGCCACAAAGGTTTCTAAGTTATTACAAACTTTTCAAAGTATTCCGATTTGAGCCAGGGGCCCTATTTAAGTTTTTTTCTTATACGAGCTATATAAATATATTTTCAAACCGTATGCGCTCCTGCACCATCCATGCGATTGCAACAAAACTTTGAAGAGTTGTTATCCATAATCATATCCATTTTACTCATTCATTATGACACTTTTAAAATATTTTGTTTTTGGCCGTTGACCCAAATTCATATTTTTTCTAATATGAGCTTTGTAAAAAATAATTTCCGTATGCGCCCCTACGCCATTTATTCAATTGCAAAATGACTTTGGTGAGATGTTGGGAGCATGGCCACAAAGGTTTTTAAATTATTATAAACTTTTGAAAATATTTCGATTTTAGCCAGAGGCCCTATTTACGTTTTTTTCTTATACGAGCTATATAAATATATTTTCAAACCGGATGCGCTCCTGCACCATTCATGCGATTGCGACAAAACTTTGAAGAGTTGTTATCCATACACATACCCATTTTAAACATTCATTACAACACTTTTAAAATATTCCGTTTTCGACCGTTGACCCAAATTCATATTTTTTTTCTTATATAAGCTTTGTAAAAAATAATTTCCGTATGCGCTCCTATACCATTTTTCAGAATGCGATAAAAATTTATTGAGATGTTTTGCTATCCCCCACAAAGGTTCTTAAATTACTACAACCGTTTTAAAATATTCAGTGTTGAGCCAGGTGCCCTATGTTTGTTTCTTACAAAATGAGCTATATAAATATAATTTCAAACCGTATGCGCTTCTACATCATTCAAGCGATTGCGATAAAACTGAGGTGAGTTGTTGTCCATAACCCAGAGCATTTTTCTAAGCCATTATAACCCTTCTAAAATATTCAGTTTTTTGGCAATTGGCCCCAAATTCAAGTTTTTTTTCCTTATACTTAGGAGCATTATAAAAAATAATTTCCGTATGCGCTCCTCTACATTATTAGAATGTGATAAAATTTTAGAGAGATGTTGTGCGCACGCCCTCAAAGGTTTCTTAAATTATTACAATCATTTTAAAATACTCCGTTTTTTAACCAGGAGTCCTAATGTTCGTTTTTTCTATATAAGCTATACAACTTTAATTTCAAACAGAGCTAATGCATGGATGGATAGCTTTTAAAATCAAATACAAATAGTGGTATTAAATTGAGCGTGTGACATATTAAGTAGGTTTCTGAAGTAATACAACAATAATTCTATAATTTCCATTTGTGGTGAGGGGCCCTAAATTCGTTTTCCACACTTCTATTATCTATATAATTATCGTATGCATTTCTATACCATTCAATCTATTGTGATAAAACTGGGTCAAGTGAAATGCGCACTACCGCAAATGTTTCTAAATTAGAAAAAAACATTTTACAATATTCCGTTTGGGCCAGTGACCCTAATTTCATATTTTCTTCTAAGAGCTTTATTTTTATTTTCTTAAATGAGCTTGATCAATATAATTTAAAACGGAGCTATCAACACAACCGTCCTTGAACAAATTACACATTTGTAGTAAAGCAGAGAAAACACGTTTTTGCATTTTTAGTGTAGAGAGCATTTTTGTTATGTGTATCAATAAGCTTAAATTTTGTGACGTATTTTAGAATCGGAAATGACATCGAAATCGCGTTTTTTTTTTCAACTAAGAGTATTTCTTGAATAGAGTCTTATAATTTCAGAGTTGTTTTGTGTTATGTAAATACATTTTACATGAATCGATGGTTTCTCAAGTAATTAAATGGTAATTTAACTATGGTAATTTTTTTACCGCTGGAATTTACGATTTATAAATTAATGTGAAACTATACAACTGGAAATCTCCTGCCAACAATGAACGTACCTATTGTGCGAGGTTTTCATGTAAAAAGATGGGAGATCCTAACGTGTGAAAATTATGAGCGTTAGGAATATTGTAAATTAATTGAATCATATACAAACAGCGATATTTCATTTTGTTTGTGACCTAACAAGTTGTATTAATTGGGAAATACCATTGCTAACAAAAGATGTCACAAAGCAATAATTTCGCTGTAAAATCAATTATTCCACCCAAACAAAAATTGGTGGGTCTATGTAAACCTCAAGCACGAAAGGAAAAGTAGTCCCGATCTTTCGAAACTGTTGAGCAACGGAAGCAAGACTAGAATCCACTCGAGTACGCAATGCTCAATACCGTTCACCTGAAACAGTCGAGCAATAGAAACCAAGACTCAAAACCGGCCGAGTAAGCAATGCTGAAACCCGTTTGTCTGAATCATTCGAGCAGCGAGAAACAAGACTGGATTCCGATAAAGTACGCACTGCTCGATCCAGACGAACACTGCACGCTGAATTAAACCTTAGTAAATTCCATTACGATGCTAATTATGATTACAGTCTTAATCCAAGTGTGGTTATTGGAAAAATAGATCAATTATACGTGTATTGCAGTGCCCTCAAAATTCACCATCGGAACCATTATCAACGTTGGTATCAGGTGACAATAGCCAATCGAAACATTTCTTGGCAAACATTCGCAAGTGCAATTCATGTTTCTAAATGACATCGTTCGGTGCAACAAATATCGTGCGCGAGAATTACATGCAACATTTAAAGTAAATTGCAAGGCCAAATTTACCATCGTGTAGGATCTCTGATGCTAATGTCGAACACAGATCACAAATGTCTTCAAATGATTTCATCGGGAATACTGATGAACATATCGATCAACGTTGTCATATCAATACGGGCACTAAACGAGAAATCGTTGCTGCAATGCAAACGTTATTCTTGCAACACAACGAATTAATTCAAATGTTCAGAATTGCATTTGAAAAGATGCCGACTGATGACTACAAAGTCATAGTAAGATCAGACAAAACACCTTTCGGCCAACACGAAAGACAATACAATGCACCAAAAATTGATGAAGTGGCGATTGTTATAGTTGGCGAAGAATTTAACTCACGTGATATAATTCTTTATCGCAGAAGTGGTGATGTTCAGCGAGTCTCAGAAACTCATCGCTCATAAGATGGATTGCAATATCCTATTTTATTTTGGAAAGGACAAGATGGATATCATTTTGACATCAAATTGAGAAATTCGAATAAGAAAGTCAGTGCCATGAAATACTATTGATATCGATTGATGATTCGTGAGTTGGGAATGACCTCTTGGAATCGATCTGCAAACAAACTTTTCGCTCGTGATTTGCAACGAGAAACGCACTTTGATATCGAAGAATTAGGTACGGTACATTTGTTCAAATGAATCTTCCGATATTGGTTCCATTGAAGTTACTATTTTAATGGAAAATTTAAACTAGGTGATGTACTTTTGCATTCACCCCAATGATTCCAACAGATATGCCATTTGAATTCAAACGCCTACAGTTTCCGATGCGACACGCGTCTACAATGACTGTCTACAAAGCTCAGGAACAATCGCTACAAGTTTGCGGACTAAATTTGGAAAACCCATGCTTCGCCCATGGACAGATGTAAGTGGCCTGCTCTCGCGTCGGAAAATCTTCTGATTTATTCGTGTATATACCAGATGGAAAAACAAGAAAAACTTTGAGTATTTAAAAGCTCTTGAAGAAACATAATTAACATGCAAACACTTTCTTTCTTTGAGTGGCATTGCAACGCATGCCGGGTACTCGCTAGTATTTTATATAATTACGGAAGCAAGAATTTTAATAAAAATATTTACTTTATTGAAAACTAGTTGACATTTAACACGTCCATATATGAAAGCGTAAACTATTAACACATTCATATGATAACACATCATTATATTAAATATCAAGATATTAATAATCATTAAATTAACATCATATATTTTAAAGTAACAATTCCATATATAAACACATCTATAATTTAATGAATCCGTCTATAAATAGGACCATATATTACAGTACCAGCAATGTAAACTCATATAAACTTTTTAACATATAACTATTTTATCACATTAATATAGATTTAAAAAAATAATATATTAACACATCCAAGTGTTAATTTTAAATTCAATTTAATATTAAAGCATTATAGGTCAAATTTAAGCAAGTATAGAAGATTGTGTTCTGCAGATTTACCTTGCCAAATATTATTTATCTTTTTATAACATATTTATAAAGAAATAACGGTCATATTAAAGAAGCGGAAATAAATTATTTAAGAAACTTTTTGTAAACAAAGTATGTTTCAAAACTAAAATGTATGTGATGAGTTGAAACGGTGACGTTCTGATCTATATGAAGTCAGTTTAGACGCCCCGTAACCAGATTTAATCTTTCTCAAAATAGCTGGCAACGTGTAGATTAGTGGGTTGATGGCTGAGTTTATCGGCAGTACGAGAACCGCTGACCAAGCGTAGACGTCAAGATTAAATTAAAAGCCGTTGAGAGACATGATACCCATAATTCCTATAGGAAACCAGCAGCAGAAGTCTGACGCGGCAACCAAAAATAACTGTTTTGCTATTGCAAGATCTTGATGTTTTCTTGAATCGTCTCTTGCACTGGAAAAGGAACTGTCCTTATATGAGGTGACGGCACGGAAAATGGCCAGCTGGCCGATAGCTATTAAAATAAATAAAAATAAATTGAGACCGACAAACAACACGGCCGAATATTCCCATCCCGTGTGTCTCCCAGAACTGAAAGGAAGCGCCAAGCACATCCCATTAGAGGAATAAATCTCCCAGCCAGGAAACAGAACTGGGATCACAGACACAACGACACCTATAATCACTGTCGAACAAATCGAACATATTTTTCCAATTTTTGAAAATCTATGTTGACCAAAGGGATACTTGATGACCAAATACCTGTCAAGTGTAATGAGACAAATGAACATCGTAGAGGTCTCACTGGAGAATGTCGACAGAATGCCAGCTAATTTACATGTGTCGCTATATCTCCAGTTTGAATCTTCCAAAACGTACATGTTACGATAGAGCAAATCTGCCCCAGCAATTATTGTTAGGTAGATGCCCATGATAAAATCAGACAGTCCAAGGCAAACAACAAAAAGACCGTATGCTTTGTTAAAGATAGCCCTATCCCAAACTATCCTATAAATCACAACCACCATGTTCCCAAGAAGGGATAAAATGCCAACCACCCAAAGAATGACTCGTTTTTGTGGGTCACCAATCAGATCCTGGCACGTGGAGATGGCATCCATTGGTGAGTGGCATTTGTGTTCCTGTATATATCTTCCTCGGATTACGAGACAACAAATTCTAAAGTCATCAGTGTACAAGGCCATTTGAATAGACAACCAACTCAAATAGCCATCTTTAATTTTAATGAGTTCAGTACCACGTATATCCAGTATGTCAAGTTTTACAGTTATTTTTAGACCTAAATTAATTTGCTCGACGTTACATAATTTAAGAATCTTTAAATATGTCAAATTAATTAAATTCTTGATTACACCAGAACCACTTTGAGTATAAGACATATCTAGAACCTGTAAATGTACCGGGAAAACGAATTTATCATCAAGTTCTAAATGCTTATTAAATGACATATTTAACTTCTGTAAATTCTTCATTTCTTGTATGACAGAAAAGTTGTTATGTCCAGAAATATAATTGTGACTGACATCTAAGATGATTACATCTGAAATGTCCAAGCTGTCAATGACATTGTCCAGATCATGTATTCTACAGTTGCTTAGATCTAATTCTACAAGTTTGAAAAATTGAAATAAAGAGTAAATTTGTGGTGTAATCGAATACAAGCCAGAATCCTCATATATTTGAACTGAGGTCTCAACAAAATGAATATAAATTGTAGTGTTATAACCTGTCTCTTTCCTTACGATATTTGACACACAAACGTAGCCAGATTCACATGGTACTTCACAGACGAATTCAATAGTATTGTTTAGACTTTTAGTATTTTCATTCCACATGTCTTTTTGCAGACAGAAATTTCTTAGTGTCAACTTGAGTTTTCCCGTACATAATTTAGTATCATAGTTAACAGAAACTTCATCTTCTCCGTATGGACAATCTTTAACATAATCATGTACAAGGTACATGGGGATGCAATAGGAATTTGGACACTTCCAAAATCCTGGAGGACACATAAATTGTTCACATTTTTGTAAATGGGAATTGTTTGGAAACCCCAAACGACGTCTTTTGGAGTCTACTTCGTACAAACAATCGGGAACAGTTACCATTGGATCTCTCAGATACATTACATCACTGCTTTTTTTGTTTAGCAATGTTTTATTTGTTTCTTTATTGTTTACGCTTTGACAGCTGTCATGAAATAGAAGTGAGTTAATTTGTATATGATCTAATTCAAAATTCATGGGTCGGCTTGGTTTTGATGAAATAATTTTGTTTTGTTGACCATTATTTTTAATTCTATATGTCTCTGTTTTGTCTTCTGATTTACTACAGCTATTCTTGCATTCTATCTTAATTACGTCATAAGAAAGTTGTTTATGCAATCGAGAAAGAAATTGATCATTAAAAATGTCATATATGTGGTAAAATATCAAACTGGAATAACTTTTGTAAAGTAAAATCAAATTAGATTCTTGTTTTTTGTTAGGGAAATCATTAAAGTGTATTTGTTTTCTTTTAGTGTTAGGTATTTCCCATTCACAAACCAATAACGACGTTTCTTTTATTTCATTACAGTCGATCTCAAGCCACTGACCTTGTAGTCTAAAAAAACCGAGAAGTATATATTGTATATAACTGAAATTATAGGGGTAATCTACTGACATGTAAAAGCACCCTACACCCTCACTTCCTTGGCCCCAATGAGGTTCTATAACAAGTGGAGTTCCGTCATTCCAGATGTATTCTTTAAAACCATTCTTCATCCTACCAGAGAGGCCGATGAAAAATACGAAATTCCCGTCTGCCAGTTCCATGTGACGTTCGTAATGATAAATAGTACTATGGCCTTCCGATGCAAGATGTTCAGCATGTAACAAAATTATATCGAAAGAGGTAACATCCATTACGTGTTCATATTTGGTTTTAGAATTGAAGTTAATTAAATTTGATTGATGCCAATTTTTACCACAGAGCTCGGTGGAATTGTTTGCTGACATTTTACGTCGCTCTGTTAGCACAGAGAAACATCTACCTTCAAACGTATATAACCCTAAGCCTTTACATTTGATCAAACTTGAGTTGCAAATAAGCATAATGACTTTCTGTATAAGATCTTTGGGTGCATTTAATGTGCTCGTATAGATGCAATATAAACTGTTTAGCAGCTGTTCTACTCTGGAATTCATTAATATAAACAGTCGCTTTATCTCAACATTCAGACTTTGCTGCGTTTCCAGCCAGTGTGGCACGGCATCATCGCTCATTTCATCTGTTACATTTTGACTCATCACAAAAATGGCCAGGTTCCTTGCATTGCTAGTACCGCTTCTAAAGGCATCTCTCGTGTCGTTGAAAACTGTTTCCAGAGGCAAATATTGGGGACAGGTCGAGAAGTTTCTTTTTAATGCAGCCTGGCTAAATTTTTCCAGTGTGAAATTTTCTGCTTTTAGCGTCTCGAAAGTCATTAAATTAGATGGCGTGTAAGTCATGAGGATATACTTCTTAACATAGAATGTGCTATGAAGGCTTAAAAATGGCATTGGTTTAAACTGTTCAAGAAATTGTGTAAAAAAAGCTTGTTGTATATTTAAGCTGTAGCGACAATCGTAGACCAATGCAATGTTTACGTCCTCTTTGCAGTCCCAATCTTGTGACGTTGCCAAGGAAACTAAAGAAGAAGAAAAACAATTTAATTATTAAATACGTCTCCTAATGATTTTAATTGCAATATTCAATTTTCACCTTTGCCTATCAAAGAAAACAAACAAAACAAACACAGCTTTTATAAATGTATCTCCACAGCTTAGACCATCATTCATCTCTCTTTATTTGCATCTTCCTTCTTTAAAAATGATATATCCCAAACTAGTATTCTAAAAATGCTCTACATATGTTAATAATATGTACTCAATAGTTGTATGCGGTTTCCCAACTGCTAGTAATACATTTTTGCCTCGCAAGATTTAGTCATCAGTTTAACTTCCTTTTAAAAGTAGTGCACCAAGCAGAGTTAAATCTTTAAACACATAATTTATTTTCAAGTAGTATAAATAAATCCCTCATGCATATTTTCTTTCAATATAGTATACAACTTATTATAGTATTTAACCCCCATAAGCATATTTTTTATAAAGTATTAAAGTTACACTTAGAAAAAAACGTTTACCTCTCCCCGGTAAACATTTTTTTTTTACTTAATATAAAATAAAACTTAGGATGCAAATTCATCTCCAACTGATACTGTTTTATTGTAATGCTGTTAATTATTAATGAAAAAATGTGTTCTCCCAAAAATATATTTTAATACAATACATATAAACATACATATGTATGAATTTGGATTAAGAGGGATCGGACTTACTCTTGAAACAGTATCATCAAGGGATCAGTATATAATGGGATCGTGATCCCACCGAAATCGGGAGCCTATTGGAAGTTTGGAGTGGACACGCAAACATTGTTTCGTTCAGAAAATTTCCCCCTGGGGGGAACTTCAGATTTTCGGGGGGAGGGGCAGTACCAACATATGTCCCCGATGCCAGACTAAAAGGGGCATTTATGGGCTATATTGTTAATGGATGAAAATTATGGGTTTCAAATTTTAGCGGGGTGGGGTATTAAAAATGAATCTTGCCCCCTGGCACCAAAGATTCGCGCCAGTGACGTAGAAGGGTGGGGGGCAAACATTTGGTCTTCCAGTGTGTCATTTTTTTCTTTAGCTTTAGCGGCGGGATTTTAGGACAACTGCAGAGTTTCCATCGAGAAAATTAGTGCGGTAAAAAAGTGAGCCCACCGAGGTTGGCGCTTACACAAGGAACGGCACTGGCTAGTGTATATATCGGCACCAACATTTTTTGCCAGGGCAAGCAATACTGCCATTTTATCGGAAGTATGGCAGATATCGAGCATTCCGATGACCTTTCCTAACAAGAAATTTTTCGAATATTTAACAATCAAGAGTTAAATTTAGATTATACATGATATGAATGTTTTGATAAGATTATCTCATAAGGGAAAATAATTTTTCAAGCATCGTGGGAGGCATTATGGCGCCTAGTGCCATACATGAACTAAATTCATTCTGGTTGTGGTGCGCGCAAGATAAATATTTGAAACAACATTAGATTCAACCCCGTCACATTGATCGACGTCAAGAAAGGGATAGCATAAATTGAGGAATCAGAAGAGTCTTGAGCAAAAGCGAGGGCAATGGTCCCCTTAATTTAAAAATAATAAATTCAAAATGCAGTGATGCATTGTGGTGCAAATTCAATTTATCTTTCAGGCAATGTGTGTATGGGCATTTCAGACTTTCATATATTTATTATTAGGTGTCTCGTGAATAAATGTTACGAATACAACATCAACATACTCCAACTATTTGTGAACTAAAATTCAGTGTATGAGAGCATAGACAAAAATGTGTAATGCTCTCCATGAACTTGGAGCCCGTAACAAACTTAACCGACTCATACATGTGACGATGGACAACTCCAAAAGTAGAATCAAAATTACAGAGAGATTACTTTAGTGAGTTCCCAATTAATCAGAGCCTCAGACAAGGTAATCCGTGTATACTTTTCAACATCACTTTAGAAAAATGCATTATAAACATACGTGTGAGCACCACAGAGGTAGTACAGAACAACCGTACAGAACTTTATAACGCCAGCTACTGCAATAACTGGCATACACAGACGATAAAGCGCTACTTGTTAGAAACAGCAATGATATATATAAAGCTTTCTTGAATACATTTATCTCCTGAACTTCCTTCTTTTTTTTTTTTTTTTGTGGATATCTATTTTATTCTTTTCATTGTTAAATTGTTGACTTGTTTTATCAGGAAGAAATACATTATGAAAGGTTGGTTTTTTTTTGTTTTTTTATAACATACGTGTGAGCACCACAGAGGTAGTACAGAACAACCGTACAGAACTTTATAACGCCAGCTACTGCAATAACTGGTATACACAGACGATAAAGCGCTACTTGTTAGAAACAGCAATGATATATATAAAGCTTTCTTGAATACATTTATCTCCTGAACTTCCTTCTTTTTTTTTTTTGTGGATATCTATTTTATTCTTTTCATTGTTAAATTGTTGACTTGTTTTATCAGGAAGAAATACATTATGAAAGGTTGGTTTTTTTTTGTTTTTTTAGGGGGGGGGGGCACTATGAGTTTACCGCACCGGCTGACACAAGCCCTTATAGCTACGCCCCTGGTGTAGCATACAATAAATAAAAGACTTAAGTCCTCTCCTTCTAATGGAACAAAGTATAAATCTGTTGATACATTTTAATCTTTCCCCAACACCCTATCGCTTTCAATATAGAATAGAGCTATACTACTTTTTTTTCCCTCTGCCAAACCATATTTTGTTCTAATATAATATAAATCTGTCGACATCGTTTATCCCCCAACACTTTGTAAACGAATTGTTTTCACTCCCCAACACGATATGAAATGTCACTGATTGTTGTTCCTTTATCAATCAGCTTTTGCTCATCCTGACACCATGTCGACACACAATTACATGATTGTTTAAGTGTCATTAATGTGTCATTCTTTTTTACTCTCTCCCTCTCTTTCTCTCTATTTCTCTCGCTCTCGAAACCACTATACAACTCTCTCTAACTTACTATCTCTCTTACTAGCTTACTCTTTCTCACTAACACGATATCCCACGTTCTGACAAAATTTCTCTCAGTAAATATATTATTCAACCCCCCCCCCCTTCTCTGTATCTCGATCTCTCTCCTCTTACTCAATATCTCTCCTCTCACTAAAATTCTCACCAATCCTCTAACTATCTCACTAAACTTTCTCTCTCTAACACTTTTACTAAAACTTTTACTAACACTCTCCCCCTCTCAAATACCTTTCTTGCTTACTATTGTATTAACTCTCTCTGTCTCTCTCTCTATCTCTCTCATTCTCTCATGCCCGTTACATCTATCCTTTCAAATCATAATCTATTTCTCTCACTTCCAAACTATCTATCTTACTCACCCCCTGTTTGACTCTGTCATCGTCCTTTTCGCTCTCTCTCTTTCTCTCCCACTCATTCTTGTTCTTCTCTCTCTGTCTCTCACATGTTGTTGCACTTTCTCAAACTTTGGTAAGCTACTTATCAACTACAACCTGTAAGTCTAACTCCATTACTCTATTTCTCAATCACCACGTATCATTTCAACTCACCCACACTCTCTCTGTCTCTAGATATGTCTCACTGTCTCTCTTTTTCTCTCTCACTCACTATCCATCTTTCTATGCCTCTATCTGTTTCTCGGTCTCTCAATATTTTCCTCTAACTAACTTCCAATCATTCCCATATCTATTTTCTTTCACTCTCATATATATATATATATCTTTCTTCCACTCTCATTACAATCTTTATCTCATTCTCTCCCTTTCACTCAATCCCTCTCAAACACTCTCTCAAAAAATCTAAGTTCTCCAACTTACTATATATGTCTTCATAATTTTAACACTCTCTCTATATCACTCACTATCTCTCTTTGTCCTGCTCTATCTGATATATAAATCTCTATTGTCCTCTGTGTGTTTATAAATAGTTCATATATTTCTGAGTCCTTCTTTTTTAAAAACTCTCTATCCATATTTCCGTCACATACACTCTCTATGCTTCTCTTTTTCACTCTCTATCTATATCTCTAACACACATCGCTTTCTATTTCACTAACTATCTCTCACAAACTCCGTATATCTCCCTCTCTCTATCTTTCACTTGCACATCACTCTCTCTTTCTCCGGCTCTATATCTGTCACAATTTCTCCATCACTTACTCTTTATCTCTCGATAACTCTCCCTCTCACTTATCTCTCTGTCACTCAAACTCGCTCAGTTTCTCTCTGTGTCTTTGAATCTGTCTTAATCTCTCTAAATCTCTCTATGTAATTCTCTTATATCACAATCTCTATATAATTTCTATCACGCCCTATCTATTTCTTTTTCTTACTCCCTCGCTACTCTCTCATTATCTTTATATCAATGATTCTCTCTCACACTAATTATATACCTCTAATTCTCTCACACTCTTACTCTCATTATATTTCATTTTGTCTCCCAAAACCAAAAATTACGCTTAATTTATCTATCAGTCTTTCTCTATGTTATCCTTAATTTCAGTTACCCTCTTTTTCGCTCTCACTTACTTTCTTTCTCCCTCTCTCTCTCCCTAACAATCTAGTTCTCTGTAACCTATATATTACCATCTTTATCACTAACTCTCTGACGCAATCTCAATATTTTTCTCCCTTTTAGTTGCACGTTATATATCTATCAATATTTCAAATTTTCAAACTCAATTTCTCACTCTCTCTCTCACTCTCTCTCTCTCATTTCTCATTCTCTCGCTTACACACTCTCTTTCTATATCTCTCATTTACTATCCATCTCTCAATCAATCTCTCTCTCTGTCTCTCTCTCTCATTTCTCATTCTCTCACCCAATCTTTCTCTCTATCTCTCATTTCTCATTCTCTCACCTAATCTCTCTCTCTCTCTCATTTCTCATTCTCTCGCGTACACGCCCTCTTTCTATCTCTCTCACTTACTATCTATCTTTCACTCAATTCCTCTCTTTCTTTCATTTAACCTCCCTATCACTAATTATATCTCTCCGTCGTTCCTGTATTTTTTTTATCTGTCTCCTTCTATAAATGTCCTATCTGTCTGTCTCTCTCTCTCTCTCTCTCTCTCTCTCTCTCTCTCTCTTATACATATGCAAATTCAGTCTTTTTAATTTTTTCAAACATTTATGAAACGATAAAAAAAAAAACAATAATCAACAAAGGTTACAAATGAAATTTAAATGTTGAGTTAGGAATGCATGTAACGAAAGTGCTAATAGTAATTACGGAATGAGTTAGTTTACTTACGTGATGATAGCAAAAACGCTATGGTGATGAAGAAAGAATTCTTTTCCATGGCAAACACAAAGAAGGAAAAGTTAACAACTCAATTCAATACTTTGTAATCTAAGATATTAACATCATTAATTTTATTTTAACAATGAACAATGTAAATATATATATATATATATATATCATGGACACATCGATGAGAAAATAAAATCTTTTAATGTTTGTCTAGACAGTTCAAACTATGACCAAAAGATCAGCAGTTACAATGAGAAAAGCAACTTCCATGCTTTCTATATGTACACATGAGATAGACGGAATGTGAAGTTTGTATGTTAGATATTATTATTATAATATTATGAGCAGATGTGGGCGGTTCTATTTGTTGTATCAACCAATATAATTATTCGATAGACGATTCTGTTGAAACCAATTACAAACAAAATGTAGCCAGTCATCCAATGAAAACCTAAAAATAAAATTCGTCAGTCGCATGTTCAGCTCCCCCACCAACAACCAGCTATGCCACTAATATATCTCTTTCTGTACGTCACGGGTTTAACCCATAACATTTTGGTAAGCCAATCTACAATATTCTGTGGAAAGATGTGTATGTGTGTCTTTTGCATTTTTTAGCAGTACATTAACTAGGGTACTGCTGGCCAGGGGCGCACCAAGACTTTTGTCACCCCTTCCAAGAAATCAACTCAGCACGTGGCCGAAAATGTCGCTTAAGTTCTGCCTGGCTTTGATCGCCACCTACGTAACTCCTACATCTTCGTTGATGTATAGTCAATTATTTGTAGACTTTTCTAAATGTATGGAACATCATGAGTACTAAAGCATTTTCCAATCCGACACAACTTCATTACACTATTTGACCATAGCTTCAATTTAATGTTACACATTTAAAAAGATTCACCAAGAAGAAATGTTCTTATCAATGTCTATCGTTTAAACAAAACAAAAAAAAACACAAAAAAAAACAACAACAAGGTTTTATTCATGGAGCCGAAACTATCTGTTAAGGATGTTAAACGAAATTCGGAATTTCGTTTTTTTCAAACGAAAGTAAAAATTCAGTTAGGAATATTGAAATAAGAAAAATATTAATTTAAACAAAATATCCAAGAAATCAGAGTTTTGAATCAAATATTAATATTTTAATTTGCGTTAATCACGTCAAATATAACGTTATAAATAATTAAATGCTGGTGTTTTTTTTTTTTTTTGAATGAAACGTATACAAAAAATAATGGCCGGATATGTGTAATGTTATTTTTCAGATTTTGTTCCTGGCTTAACAATTTTTGAGAGCTCACGAAGACATTTAAAATAAAGTTTCATGCCCACAGGTTTTTGGGAAATTTCTGATGGGTTTGACAATTTCAACCTCAAATATAACGTTATAAATAATTAAATGCTGGTGGTTTTTTTTTTTTTGAATGAAACGTATACAAAAAAATAATGGCCGGATATGTGTAATGTTATTTTTCAGATTGTGTTCCTAGCTTAACAATTTTTGAGAGCTCACGAAGACATTTAAAATAAATTTTCATGGACACAGGTCTTTGGGAAATTTCTGATGGGCTGGACAATTTCAACCTCTTTTGGTATTACTGTGAATATGGTCAGGAGAAAAACGAATTGCCTCTTATCTTCTTAGACATCTTCATCAAATATTTCTGAACCAAGAGAAGAAGTTGTTACTAGTTGTAGTACATTGACGATTGTGAAGACCTTCTATTTCTTCACTAAAAAAGGAATTTATTACTAATGGTGGAACATTGGCAAATTTTAAGTATGGCTATTTCAGTACCAAGAGAAGTATTTATCACTAGAGATAGAACATATGACTATGTTAAGCCTGGTTATGTTTGTACTAATATCCATTAATCCATGTAAAGTGGGTGTGTTTTATTTCTTTTTGCCATCCACATGATACCACGGCTTTGGTTTCTCTCTACGTAAATGTCACTATCTCAAAGCTGTTAATGTTTTTTTTTTCTAAATAATTTATATATTACTGATTGAAGAGTGGTGTAGCGTAGTCCTAAATATTGTATATGGAACTGGTTGTGTGATATGAATGAAATCAGTCTGGCCTGCCTAAACTGGTTGTATTCCGGGATATGTCATCATCGCTGAGTTCCATTAAAATATTACTATATAAACTCTTACATTAATGAAGCAGAGACTGCTTATCTATGGCTTATCTTATCTCCAACCACCTACTCCCAAAATAGATTAGCTACCCTCATAATAGATCCCCCCACCCCGTCCTCAAAATGGATAATCTACCTCACAATAAATCACCAAAACCAAAAAAATAGATCACCTACCACAACGAAAATCACCTGCCCAACAGTAGATCATCAATCGCACAATAGAACACACCCCTAAAATAGATCATCTACCCACACACTATATCCACCTCCCCACAAAAGATCAGCTGGCCTGATAAATGATTACTTACCCAAGAATAGATCACCGTTCCCAACAAAAGATCACATAAACTGTAAATAGATTACCTTACCCCATAATATATCAGCTACACCAACAATTATTCACCTTTCCACACAATACATCAACTACTCACAAAAGAGCTCTCCTATCACAACAAAAGATCATCCACCACAATAGATCACCTATTCTTCAAAAATTGGAAAAAAGTGGAAAAAAGTCAAGGAAATATATTTAATGAAACAAGTCACACATCTTGGTCGGGAAAAAAAGTCGCAGGGAATAGAATTTAAAAAAAAAAAAAAAAACATTATATTTGTCAAATTTGAAGAAAATTCATGTTTTTATGTTATTTTAAATGTTGTTTAAAATCAGGACAAAGGGAATTTCATTCAAATGTTTGACAATTTAAAATATATTTTTAAAAGTGCTTAGAAAATTGTGCACATTGTAATTCTTCTAGCAACTAATATTGTTAAACCTCATCTGATTTTTATAGCTTGATAGTTTCGGTATATTAAAGGAATGTAGCTACAAACCAAACAAGCGTAGATACGAACAGCCCACCAGACGTCCTAATAATACGTGTGTTTTATTGTGCCAGCAAAAGGACTAGACCCAACATCTACTGACATTTCGTTCAACATGGTTGGCTGCTGAAACATGTATGAGTGATTGGGTGAGGTCATGTCCATTTTTGTTGGTTCTTATCACTGTAATATGTCAGCATCAAATGTTTCTACAGTAAAACAGTGTACAAAGAGTTGCCGTACATTTTATGGAATCCTATTTAGGACTAGCGATGATGATGATGATGATGAGGTTTAGGAATTTAGCAGGAGATGGATTGTGTGGGAGGTTGGGTAAGCACGACGCTTTGGTGAGAGTTGGAGTGTTGTGTTGGTGATGTGAGGGGTGTGGATAGAGATGGTGAGTGAGGTTAGTTAGGACAATGTTTCAGAGTGGTTGGCATGGTTTTGAAGGATCTTGAATGATCTGTTACGAAATAATAATGTTATTCCTTTAATTGTTTGTTTTAAACTAATGTAGTAATCACCTGCCTCAACGAAAATGTTTTGTTGTAAGATTAAAATGCTAAAATTCCCTTTGTTTGACCAAATTATGACATACACAGTGGCTGCGAATGGTCCAGTTAATTAACTCATTTATAATACTTCATGTTTACGATTGTTGATTACCACCCGTTTAAATATATTATAGCATCCAAAGCAGTCACGAATGATTCATTTAATTAAATTATCGATGCTGTCTTATATTTTAGATTGCTAAGTACACTTAGTTTGACCCAATTATCGCTTCCACAGTGGCATTGAATGCTCCAGTTAATTAAATCATCGATGCTGTCGCATGTGTTAGATTGCTGAATACTTGGACGAGATTATTTTGATTTGAACAATTAGACAAAATTTTAATTCTAAAAATTGAGACATTTGTTTAATTGGACGTCTTAGTGTTCGGATTCGTAATATTTGACATAACAACGAACAGTGTTCTGTCGCTACAAACGGTTAGCGTCACGTAGTGATATAAAATCATATCAAAAGCAAACATACACCACGTCTTAGAGCGAAAAGAAGAAGCTCAACATTTAGAAAGCCTCCTATTCAACTGAGTGTTTTTTTTCAACATTCACTATAATGTCATATCGTACACACTGATTATAAAATATCTCATTAGTAAAAATACAAAACTTTGTTTTACAAATATTTTAAATAACTTTTGTATTGTGGTTTTTATAACTATATTTTCTTTAAAACGTGCTCAAAACGTCTACTTCTATAATATTTTTTCTTTAAAAGTAAACGCTCTTTATAAAACCAACAATTTTTTGAAATATGATAATACTCAAAATAAAAGTAATGCAATATTTTGTAAATAAGTACACATACCCCAATACAATTTGAAGAAATAAATAAATAAAGAAAGAAAGAAAGAAAGAAAGAAAGAAAGAATGAATGGAAAAAAAATAAAAATAAAAGCCTCAAAAGAGCAGAGAATTTATGTAAAAATTTGGCTATCATTATGTGTTATACGTTTAAATAAATGTAATCCAAAGTATTGACCATGCTGTGCATTTATGCAAAATCATTCACCGTTCTTTAGCACCTTTTTTTTAAAAAAAATATAATTTAATGTGTGAAATGTTTTATTATGCGTACATAAGATCATTCGCTTTAAACATGTAAAATAATGTCAGTGCTTTTTGTGATGGAAAACTATTTTAAACGTTTTTAAATCACATGAATTAGTAATTAAACAACTTGACTTGTTTAGGCACCCGGCTCTTTAGAGTTTGTCCTGATATACATGTATCTCCTTGTAGACGCATGTTTTGCAGGGCCAGCACGATGGATCTGAGGTTGAGAAAAAACTATTTTTCTAAAACCAGTATTACTCCTGTGTATTCCCGATTTTATTTAAAATGAAGGAAAACGAAATTCTTACATGAATATAAATCCATTCTTGCATTTTAAATATGTCAAAAACCTTTCTCTGGTTTATAAATAATCAAAATACAAGTAAAAGCTAGTGCAAAAAGCATAAACATAAGGGCAAAAAAATGTAATGAATTAAGTTCATGCTAGGCTTGGTCGGATTTTGAGATATACCTAATATTTCATAATGACTAGTGCTGATTTTTGCCACAAGAAGTCTTAAACGGCCCCTTCGTAATTGTCTGATAGAAATATTGAATAAAAGTGTATATTATCTGAATGAAAATATATCGATGGAGACTCATGCCCTTCCTTTTCCTGTAGAGTTTTCGACATCCCCAATGTTTGCTTCCATTCCCTTCCTTGATACTGATAAATATGACAGTACGGGGTTAAATATAGGCTTATGATAAATGATTAGCGTGTAGTGCGCCCCAACTGAAGTAAAATTCAAATTATCAATAGTACTGGGTGCAGTAATACCTCCCGAAATACTTGAGCAATTCTATCTATCGATAGTCAAATAGTCTAAAATAAGCACTGAATTTAGGTACACTGCAACATGCACTTCCTGATTATGAAATACTAAAACCAAATACTGGGTATATTATCCCCATCTTGATCTACCAGGTTTTCCGCTCAAGAGCAGTCGATATATTACATTTCTGCACTACTTCCCTATAACAATGTCACAATAACAGTCAAATCTTCCACTCTATAGTCATCAGGAATATCAAATAACACTATTTCTCGCTAAAAATTGTATCAAATTTTTTTTCCCCAAAAGCGTTATTGATAAGTGACTCAGTTATAGTTAGTGACACCATGAACGGGCCCAAAAGTTGTGCATCTTTAGCTTCTACGAAACAAACTCTGCAATTGTTGGAAGATACCAATCCTCCATATATATTAAGATCACAAGGTGAACCACCCAATCTTTTCTACGTAGCTAACAGAGGCGTGGCTAGAGTGTTGCTTAGGTTGGTTCATTGAGATATGGCAAAAAATGAAATGTGTGCTATAGAGCAAGACACCCTCCCAAGTTTTTACATCTGCTAACAGTAATATTTTGGTAAAGTTTTAGCTTTAAATTCTAACTACAAGAGGTGCTCAAGAGCAATATAATATCCAAATTTTACGAAATTCGAGCAAAATGAAGCAATACGTATATGTTGAATGTCTTAAAATTAAAACCAGCAATAGCTTTTGAATATCAACAGTTCAACATTCTTTTGCAAATTAACGACTAAGCTTAAACATAGTTATTGGCATTTGTCACAATTAAAAGGTTAAATTGTGCTGTTCCATCAAAAAACTTGAAAATTTAACCAACTCAAATTCAAGTCACAAAAGAGTGCATTATCAGTCAATGTTATTGTCATTCTGACATTAAGTACTGCACAGCAGACTTTTTGGTGATTTGTGTTGGAACAGCCTTGCAATTTGCTTCCACTACTTGCAATAAGAGTTGTTTTTCTTCTTCGTCGATAGTAAGCAGTGTGTTATATTCTTCAAAAAGCTTCATCAATCGCTCTGCAGTGTCGTTCACAACACGTCATGACTTGAATCGTGTCTGGCCATAGCAAAACTGTTCAATTGCAGGCCACTCTTATGGTGGCAAATCAAGAAAGGCGCTGTCATTGTTATGACAACAAGGTAGGTTCCCCGTTCTGGTAGTTGCAAAGTGACCTAAACATACATCTGGTTACATTAGAATTGATGAATCTCCACGTAGTTGCAAAGTGACCTAAACATACATCTGGTTACATTAGAATTGATGCATCTCCACGCACTTTTCGTTCGCCAGCCTCAAGGGTCATTCCCTGCACAATGCTCATCGTTGCAGCTGCTGTCCCATGATCCTTTCTTGCATCTGTACTGATGTCAGGATCGATGATCTGGTAACTGCTGAGATCAGTCCACAGCTGTAAAGCACTGGATGGAGCTTCAGTTGCACTGGGAGCAGTTACTCAATGCTTGGTGTAAATTAGTGCACCAAACTTAACAAAGCGCTCAACTTGGGTTTCTTCTTTCTTTGTAAGCTTGAATACATCTGTTTGGTTGCGGAAGAGATATATTTTCATGGCATAAATTAATTGTGCCATCCAGCGAGCACGATGTACTGGTCCTGGAGACCTCCAGTGGATTGTACTCGGTGGATGTCCCAAAATAATCAGAGTCAACTCAATAAGCTCCATGTAATCATCTCTGACTTGTTTCTTTAGGTGCTCTTTGTTTAGGACTGCAATGGTTGCATCTTATAAACTGGAAACTTCAGGTGTCACCTGGAATTCTGAAAATTTCTGCCTGATATGGACATTCCAGCAGCCTTTGAATCGTTTAAAATGCGGGATATCTGGGGAGTTTGAAGGTCCACAGCAGATGGTGAAAACCTTTGACAAGATGGTCTCCATTACATGATGACGACATGCTAACCAATGAAGTTCACGACCTGGTCTGTTTTCAAGGCCAACACATACTCCATTTATTCTGACGGTATTTACTGAGGTTGTGTCAAAGCACAAAGCCTGAACCTTCTCAACCAGCTGCCACTCCACCAACAATTTGTGAACAGCATTTGCTTTATTCTCACCAGTTCCAGAGCTCACCTTTGGCACACCTAACAGTTTGTCCATCCCATCACCTGAAACTAAAACTGGTAGCCTGTCAACTGAGCCTTCCCCAAATATTGCTGGAAGTATCTTTCCATCCCAATGAATTACTAATGGGCAAGTTGGCTTAAAATTATCTTTCATTGCTTTAGAAATTTCATGCCTAGCACTTGACCACCCTCGTTGAATAGTGCTACGTGAAATAGGAAGTGCCTTTGGATCGTGACCAAGGGCTGCAGCAATAGGAATAAGTAGTAGAACAGCTTCACGATCAGATGTTTTATTACGGTAAAATGCACTTGTTACACTTGGATTGAACAATTGGTCTCGAGAGGTTTTCTTTACTTGAGTTATCTTGTCTTGCTGTTTACCTGATTTGCTAATTTTGGTCGGTATGTACTCATCGTCACATAATTAATCTATTAATAGTATGGACTTAAAACAACCGCCATGATTCCATCTTCCATTGTACACATCTTCCCTTCTTTTTTCTGATTGGTTCGTCTTACCAAGACCCATACTCTATAAATTATAAGTCATAATCCTCACCTCACTTAACTCCCTTAACTCAACTTAGCTCTGTGCCAGTAACAATGAACAGGAAGTTATGACATATAATAGTTAAACAGCCAACCCTAAGTAAGTGAAATATAACACAAAGAACATGATACAGTAAGTAAATATGCAAATTGTAAATTGCATGAAAGTTCGGCAATTTTCGATGAAATTTTGAAAATCCATAGTCGTTGAGCATCACCTTGCAGTTGGCACAAGAGGCTGAAACTCTGCCCTAATGAAACGTTTGCTGTAAGAAAAAACGTTAGAGGGTGTCTTGCTCTGTAGGTGAAAGTTGAGTTTTTTGGGCCACCCTAGTGTTGCTGTGCCCTAACTATTTGGCACCTTGAGACCTCTATTCTCTTTTCATTCTTTCCTAGCTCTGCATCTGGCCACTGCTCACCACTCATTTGTTTTTAAATAACCGGTCGGGAGAAAAATTGTCTAAAAGAAACACTGATTACAAGCTTTAGATGTGTGAGAAAATTAGCTCACTAAAGTAAAAATATAACTATTTTCTAATTAAAATAAAATAATTTAAAAAAAAAGCATGACAGTGCTAAATGAGGGAGCTGGAAGCGCTATCAAATAGTATGTTAATGATATGCAACAATATATTGTGTCAATGGTGTGCGTCAGTGTATTGTCAAAATGATTGGCATTAGTGTATTGTGTCATGGTTGTAAAACAATATATTTTACCATCGTTACACGTCAGCATATCGAATACCTAGTGTAATTTGTGTGCATCATTATGTGCTGACAATCGTATGCATTGGTGTATTGCATAAATTGTGTACATCCTTATGGTTACTTCCATTGTGTACATCAGTATGCTATTCTAATGGTGTACATTATAACTTTTTGTCGATGGTGTGCAATATTATATTTTGTCAACGGTGTGCATCCAAAATCTACTTTTAAATAAAAAATAGTAAACATATTGTAAAATTCTATGTTCTATGTGATTGTTACAGAATACATTTCCTATTTTAAGAAAATCTTTAAAAGTATATATCAGAAAGTAAAAGTAAGAATAGATAATGATTTTTTATTTAACCATGTTTTGTTAATAAAAGGTATCACGGTCTTAGATCCTTTTGCTTCTATTAAAAGTGGATGGCGACAGTGCGAAAAGAATTAGGGCAAATGTGGTGGTCTACTCGCGCGGAAATTTTCTTCTTCATTTTTAAGTGCGGTATGTCCTTCTAACTGCATTTTTTTTTCAAAGTAGTTCGTCTGCAAACATCTTTGTTACACTGATCCAAGTGTCGCCACTTGGTGATAATTTCAAAAGGTTATAAACATTGGTTTCAAGTTTTTTTCATTACTTCGCCCTTTAATCAATTTCATAAACGCATCTGATATTGTAATAACATTATTTATGACACTATCTGTACATTTTTATTTATATGTGTTCCCCATTGATAACGCTATTTGTGAAAACAAACCACCGAAGACATAATGAGCTTACAAAAATAATTAACACTGGTGTATAATTTTATACAATTTTAAAAGGAATATTCCAAACAGAATTGTCAAAAAAATCAAAGGATGTTAATAAAGCATATATAGCAAAAGTTTTGTTAATTATTTGGAATTTAGATCTGTGATACAAAATAGGGGTATGTCTAAATAACTTTTTATACAATTAAATAATATCATAAAAGCATATTGATATGTGTCTGCATCCTAAAACTCCAGTTAGATGAAACATAGCGGATGCTGTCTTAGCTCGTCATCAACACGCCGGTATAGCTTGAAAACTCAGAAAGACCTCCACGGCTAAAGCTCCTCAACATGATCGTATCTCCAGCACTCAGCAATTCAACTGTTGCGTGACAGGCGCTTGATTCATTGGCATACACTGCCAGGTGAGTGACGGGCGTCAGGTAGTTTGTCCCTGGCTCCTGTTTCTCAATCCTAAACATCACGGAACCGGAGCTTTTCTTGAGGTTGAGACAGAGCAGGTACAGGCCAGTGGTTGGTGCGGTAAATTTCCCCGTGTTGATGTTGTAGTGGTCACCATAGTTAAACCTGACGTTGGTGAAACACGTGATAATTTCTGTAACATCAAACGTCGGTGCTCCTGATGGGACAAGGAGGGTGAATCCAACCTTTGTTCTTTCTTTTGTTATGGCTTTTGAAATAATAAAATTAAAACATATAAAACATTAATCAATATTTAGACGATGTAGCATAGCGATTTTTTTTTTCTTTGTACCTCAGACTTTATAATTTTAATCAAGATGCATGTATTAAACAGTTTGGATGTGACATTTGTTAATGCCCCTTGACTATGTTGTTTAAATTATCCTTTCACAATCGGTCCCATCCGAAACATCTAATAAGATTTTTTTTTTTTTTTTTTTTTTTTTTTTTTTTTTTTTTTATTTTTTTTTTTTTTTTTTTTTTTGTTTTTTTTTTTTTTCATCTAATAAGATTTTTTTTTTTTTTTTTTTTTTTTTTTTTTTTTTTTTATTGGTCCCTTTTTTTTTTGTTGGGGTTTTTTTTTTTTTAAAAAAAAAAAAAAAAAAAATTATATTTTTTTATTTGGTGTTGGTATTTTTTTTTTTTTTTTTTTTTTTTTTTTTTTTTTGAATTGGCTCCTCTGATTAATGATTGGGTTTGAAGTTTCTAGAACAAATACAAAAAAGCAATTACACTTATTTACTGGGATGTGGAATTTATACTTTTTAAAATAACCCTACCTGACAATATTAAACGAGTCTAGTTTTATTTATATAAAGTTTATTTTTTTTTTAAACATATTTTCTTGCCAAATATATGAAAAGGAATACAATAACTCACGTAAAGTTTTAATTTTGTTATCCAGAGCAGCAAACTTATTACACGTTGTCTGATCATGACAAAAAAAATTGCTTCTATTAGATGCATATTTAAATATAAACTACACATACAAATTATTTAATATGAAGCATATATAAATATATATATATATATATATATATATATATATATATAAGTTCTTTTTAGAACATGTCTGTATTGTTATAGCACTTGAACTTGTTAGGAAATTACATTTTTAGTGTTCCCTGTCATATATTAAATGCGATATATTTTTCATTAACAGATTGTGTTAACAACCGGGGTGTATGTGCATAATTTACATTTAAATAGATAACATTTAACAACAGTGTGGGCACGGCGTGGTTAAATATTCCTCAGTTAGTTACTAATATATATATATATAACAAAAGCCAAGCAATGTATTTCTTTCCGTTCGGAACCTTATCGGGAAAAACAATTTGTGCGTCTTTAGTGCGAAATTCCAGAAAACTGTGTGCTCCTTCGAAACTAAACATGGAAACATAATATTGTGCGCCACAGAAACAGGTTCCAACATTAACGAAACGGAAGTTGGTGGGATTGTAAAAAGAAAGTTAACGGTTTCGTTTGATCATGGAAATTTAAAAAGAAACAAAAAGACTTGAAAATATTCTTTTGATAGATTAAAAAAGTGTATATTTGCCAGTTTGTTTTATATGGCATAGAAATTGAAGGCTCCAAAGTATCCCAAGGTACAGGTGGGGAGGAGAAAGACTAGGACAGGGTCAAGCGTTCTCGTGTTATTTATCCCCTGGGTTTTTCACGGAATTTTTTCTAGTTAAATATACGGTAGATAAAACAATATATCTTTTAAAAAAAACTAACTTTTCTAATTTTTGAAAGCTTTTAAATCTGCATTCTTCCTAAGACCCTACAACATAATAACCCTTAAAATTTATTTAAAAATGATTCACTTCACTATTCGGAAATGCTGAACGATTGGTCCTAATGTTGTGTTACAATAAAGCAGCTTATGTTTGCTGACGACTGCGCCCTCAACTCTTCTTCAGAAGCCAACATGCACCACAACGTTGCTGTCTTCTCAGAGGCCTGCAATAACTTTGGCCTCACAATCAACACAATGTCTCAGCCAGCTACCAGTAAGCCCTATGTTGATCCCAACATCTTCATCAGCGGACAGCGTCTTAATGCGGTGGATAAATTTAGTTACTTGGGCACGGGGCAAGAGATTTGTCTCTTCGTGGCGCGACCGACTAGTAGGGTAGAACTGACTACCTGAAGCTAAAAAAACTCACGTCTCTACGTCTGTTTCCCAAGGTGAAGGGGGGGAGGTTACTTGTAACTTCTACCCGGGAGAAGGTAAGAAAATAAAGCCTACTCATTATTCTTTTTACATGGCTAGTAAAAATCACATGACTCTAAGCGAGGGGAACTCGAATTCCCTCCTCCTATGCAGATCGGTGACGGGGCTTAGGCCGACTGCAGGCGTTTGTGCTACTGGGAGCACTAGGCAAGGTGCCGCTGGTCATCTCCCCAAAACTTTAGTAGTTATGCAGCTTAACTGCAACGGGGTCAGGGGGAAAATAACCGAGCTCACCAAACTACTCTACAGCCGGGAAGTGGACGTAGCTCTACTACAGGAGACCCTACTGAAAAAGCTCCCATTGCTCATCTCGGGCTTTTCAGTCTACCGCTGCACCTGCGTAAGGTGCCGAGGTTTGGTAACTCTCGTGAAAAACCAACTCACAGTGGAACTGGTAGAGAGCAAGAACATTGGTGGGACGGATACTCTGACCCAGAGAGTAGTCATAGGAGGTAAGTCTATTACTATCAGTAACATTTATAACACCCCTAGAAACATTTGTGTATGCCCTTGCAGGGCACTACACTTTTTAGTGATAGGATTATAGCTGGGGACTTCAAGGCCCATATGGGGGATATGGGGTATCCCGACACAAACGTCTCTGGGCGCTACTTAGAGGAGGTTGAACTCACAACCAACTTCATCAGACAGCAAAACGGCGACAGTGAACCATCACTGCTTCACACGGGCAATAGTGCCATGTCACGCCCCGATGTAACACTGGTTTAAGCCGAGCTTGAGGCGAAGAATCAGTGCGTAGTCCTAGATGAGTTTGGCAGTGACCACAAGCCTACCCTCATTACAATTTATCTTGCGCTTGCAAAACCTAGGTTTGCTAGGAGACACTGGTTGTTTGGCAAAGCCAAGTGGACCCTGTTCCAGGTAGGAACAGAGAGTATGATTGCGGAGTCAACAGGGACTCCCAATACCCCCAAAAGCACTGATGCTGCATACAACGACTTTGTGAGTGGTATCCTCACAGTGGCAACGCAAACAATTTCAAGAACTAACGGGAACCGCAAGTTCCGCCCCTTTTGGAACAAGAGGCTGGCTAAAATTGTCCGTTAACGAAAGAGAGCCCGGACCTAAGCCGGAAAGTTGAAGAAGGCCGCTGCTCGCGCGGCTTACAACAGACTAACGGCAGACGTCCGGAAGGAGGTTGATAGGGCGAAAAAGGAAAAAAAGGTTAGTACGTGCGGAAAACTCGACCTGAAAGACGACAAAAAGGTCTGGTGATTGATGGACTCATTATCCTGCACGGGAAAGGTCCGAAATCTGCGTCCGTTGCAAACGACAACAGGCACGGCTACCACAGATGCCAAAATTGCCGATGCCCTAAACAAGCACTTTGTAAAGATCAATCGGAAGCAGAAAGAGACCAGAGAATGGGAAAGGTCCGAAATCTGCGTCCGTTGCAAACGACAACAGGCACGGCTACCACAGATGCCAAAATTGCCGATGCCCTAAACAAGCACTTTGTAAAGATCAATCGGAAGCAGAAAGAGACCAGAGAAAGCCAAAATCTTAACCGTCTTCGGCGAAATGGAGAAGTGGCCTAGAAGTTGGGGCCGAATGCAGAAGTTTTCACAGCACCTTTCACTATGGTTGAATTACAAACCGCCATTGTCAAGTGCGACGCTACCAAGGCACCAGGTCCGGACAAGATCTGCAATGAGATGATTAAAAACCTTGGCCCAATAGCTAGGAAAGAGCTATTGGAAATAATAAACAGATCGTGGGTAACAGGAATCCTATCCAGTGCTTGGCTTAGCGCTACCATCGTCCCTATTCCCAAAGAAGGGAAGAAACTTGATCAACCGACCGGCTATCGCCCGATCTCTCTCATATCGATGTTAGTGAAAGTAGCCGAGAGAATGGTCAACCAGAGACTCTATTAGCACTTGGAGAGCACTAAGAGTCTCAGTCCGATACAGCCGGGCTTCCGCAAGGAAAGCAGCCTGTAAACCAAGTGCTCCGTCTTCTCCAGTCCATAACAGATTGAATGGTCAACCAGAGACTCTATTAGCACTTGGAGAGCACTAAGAGTCTCAGTCCGATACAGCCGGGCTTCCGCAAGGAAAGCAGCCTGTAAACCAAGTGCTCCGTCTTCTCCAGTCCATAACAGATTGGCTCCAGAAAAAATCAAATACAGTGGCTGTATATTTTGACCTCAAACGAGCCTATGACCGAGTTTTGAGGTCCAGTCTATTGTTGAAATTGCAAAAGTTGGGAGTAACCGCGAACATGTACAGGTGGATCTCCGGTTTCCTCACAAACCGGACAATGAACACAAAATTCGGCGCTGAGACCTCCAGGAAGTGGACTCTTGAGGAAGGGCTCCCGCAAGGGTCAGCTCTCAGTTGCACCCTCTTCCTTGCATACATTAATGACCTGCCACAAGTGCTAACAACTAGTTCTGCCATGTATGTGGATGATTTGGTAATCTGGAGAACCGGTAAGGATGTCCAACGCCTGCAAACGCTATTACAGCAGGACCTTTCTTCTATCAAAAGGTACATGCGGCGGTGGCACCAGGAAATCATCACCGAGAAGACGGTCTATTCACTATTCACAAACGGGCGGACCATTCTCAAACAGGAGATCGAGCTCAAGGTGGACGATGTAGTGCTCAAATGGGACAAGCAACCGGTTTAGCTGGGAGTCAAATTGGATCAAAAGGTGCAAATGCATAATTTTGTACAGGGCCTCTGCTCCCAGGCAACAGCCAAGCTCAATCTGGTGAAAAAACTGGCTTGCACAAGTTGGGGCGCGTGTGAAAGTACGCTTAGAGCTCTTTCTAAGCAGTGTAAGGTCGGTGATGGATTACAGCATGTCGGTCCAATCCTTTGCAAACAAGACCGCACTGGAAAAACTGGGCCGAATCCAGAATCAGGATCTGAGATTCATCTGTGGCGCTTACAGGACTACTCCCACAGCTGCTGTAGAGGTCTTCGCCAATGTAGAACCGTTACAAATTAGGAGGGAAAAGTCAATATTAAGTACCGTAGAGAGGTATCGGTGGCTCGACGAAAACGAACCAGCCTTCAAAATGCAGAATAACTGGGTGGGTTGCAGGAGACTAAAGAGGTCCTCTTTCATGCCCCAGGTCGTGGAGCTGGAAAGGACAGTCACCCTGCCCCCAAATAGAGAACGTCTGACCTTAATCCCAGTTAATCCACCATATGCGGAACCCTCACGTCCCTTCATACATCTGGCCTTGACTGAAGCAGCAGTGACGAAACGCAGCCCTGAACATATTCAGAAAGCGGCTGCCCTTGAGACCATGAATGTTTTCGCACACATACCAGTGAAACTGTTCACGGACGGCTCTGCCAGCCTGAGAGAGAGAACTGTTGGGTACGGTGCGCTCACACTGTACCTAGTGGGAGGACCACCCATAGAAGAACTCTCGGGGCCTTGTGGGACTGCAGCATCAACTTTTTATGCGGCTATACACATGGCCTTGGAGAGAGTCCTTGACACATTGAAGGGGACGGAACTAGCGGGGTTTTATGTAGTTGTTTACTCAGACTCAAGATCTGCTCTCGAGATCTTGGGGAAGAGACAACGTACCACACACTTGGTCGACGTCATCACCAAAGACGTATGCAAACTTGGTGAACTAGGGGGCAAGGTTACAATACAGTGGTTACCAGGGCACGTCGACATCAGTGGCAACGAGAGAGCGGACACTCTGGTGAAAACCGGGGCTGCCCAGCCTCAGCCAGAAGTACCAATGACTTTCTTGGGAATTAAAAACTGGCTGACGGACCACTTCAGGCAGAAGTGGTACAGGCAACGGGCTGACAACACGACCGCCAGAGGAGTCTATTCAAACTTGCCCACTTCTAGCAAACAAGACCCAAGGTGGGGGTTAGGACGCAAATTGCAGAGTTTAGAGACGCAGATGCACACCGAGCACTGCCCCTTGCGCACATATTTCTGGCGGCTGAATAACAACAAGGATACTACCTGCCGGCATTGCAGCCTGGCCCCGGAGACCATAGAGCACCTGTTGACCGAATGTCCCTCACTAGATCTCCCGGGGGAAGCCAGATGGTTCGAGGACGCTTTATGAGGAAAATGTTATATGGCTCAGTTCAACAGATGGAGTTGATAGCCAATTTACTAGCCGGGGTCATAAGAGAGTAATATCAGACCCTCACCAGAATATGTGTGTTAGTTAGTTACTTGGGCAACACTCTCTGCAGATCTGTGGTCAAGGATGAATAAATGAATGCCAGACTCGCAAAAGCTAGTGCCCTATTTTGCAGGCTACACAGCCCTTTTTGGGGGAAAGGAGATGTATCAGACGAGAATCAAATATCAAGGTCTATAGCGCAGAAGTTCTCTTAACATTGCACTACGTTGTAAAGGTGGACAATCAACCAGCGTTACGCCAAGAAGATGCTCCATTTTCACACAACCTGCTTAAGGAAACTCCTAGGCATCTTGTAGCAAGACAAAGTTTCTAAATCATAGATCCTCGCTAGAGCGAACCTACCAAGTATCTTCACCCCCCCCCCGTGATGCAGTCTAAACTCCGTTGGATGGAACACTTAGCCGTATGGAACACCACCGGCCCCCAAACAGATTTTCTTTGGAGAACTCACGATAGGCAAGCGCTCCCAAGGAGGTAAAAAAAAAGCGTTACCAAGACTCACTAAAAGCAGCACTAAAGGACTTCAGCATCAACCCTACTCAATGGGTGCAGAAAGCCCAGGACAGAGCCAGTTTTGAGAGCATCTGTCAAGAAAGGAGCTAACTTTCAGACAGTCAGTAGGATTAACCCAGCTGCGACACGCAGGCTAACCCGAAAGAGCAATAGTCGATCCCCGACCGCATCACCTATCCCCTGCCTGCGGTGACCAAGGATCAGTCTTGCAAGCCACCACAACCCACCCCAACCCCTAACGGGATGACTCGAAGGTCCTAGTCGATTTTGACGGACGAACCACAATGCTATGTATTTCCATGTCGATAATTGTTTTTTATGTTTATTTTAATGCTTTTGAAAATCTTTATAAATTGATTGGATTCATTGAGCATTATTTCAACAAATATTTTCAATGCCAACATGAGGACTTCAATTTTGAATTTTTTAGGCATTTATTCTTACATTTGCCTGTTCCAGTTTTTGTGAGTTCTGATCTGCTTTAGCTTTAACGGAAGCCATGTCTTTCTCCAGGACAGTAGTGCGTGAGGTCAACTGCTGTATGCTTGTATTTCCTTTAACAAAAATTAATAGAAATGTATAATAGGACTGGACAAAAAAAAACAGACAGAATATTCTGTCTGTTTTTTTCGCCCATTCCTATTTGATCTCCCTCTTTTTTTAGGTAGAATATCTCTATATATATATTATGTAAATTAATTTATACTTATTTGTCTTTTTTTGTCTTTTTTTTTTTTTTTACTGATGAAGGCATATTCCGAAACTTATATTTTTCTTTTCTGTAAAATTATCATTAAAGCTTACTTGATATTATTATATTGACACAAATTGTTTGTGTATAATTAATCTAATTTAAATCTTTTTCGAAGTCCAACACTTTTTAAAATTAGTTAATAACAGATATCACGTAATGGGATATACAGAAATAAGTATGTTTACTTTACTATATACAACGTTATGTTATAGATGTGTAAAAAATAAATAATGTAAATTGATCACATGTTCTACTTACGCAATTGCTCCTGATTAAGTTTTAGCTCTGAAACTAGACAGATTAAGTCCTGTATCTAAAAAACAAATTTATATAATCAGGTATTCTGGTAAAAAAATTGAAGCTAAAATTTAGATCCTCTTACTTGTTAATTCGCACACAAATATTGTCAAATGAATTATGCTACTTAGCCATATTTTATTCTTTTCCTATGGTCAGTTTTAAAATGATGCTCACCTGAATATACCTTTATTGTTTTCTTTTCAATTTGTTATGGTATTTCGATGAAGGTTCCATTGTACTATTTTCAAGCTCATTATTTTTCGAGTCAAAGTTTTGTCATATTTCCCGTTTTCAAAATGGGGTTTATTCTTCTTTTGTTATCAGGTTTTGGCTTTAAATTATTTGAAAAAATAAACCTTTTGGAAATTGCCTAACAACGTATACAAAAAACAGGCCCAGAGTAATCGGGTGCTTTTAAGGAAGAGACAAGTTAAATTATGCTGGTAGTGAGACATTGGCAAAAATGATTTGGTCAATTTATCAATCGCTTTAAAAAAATATATTTATTTTTTCCAATGTTATTAAAACTTAAAAACTGTATGTCCCTTTGCTGATTGATGGTTACGTATTAAAGGGCCAAATTGTCCTGCCGTAAGATGATAAAATGAAGCTAACTAGCGCCTTATACCCAGTTCACATGATACTTGGCTCCTGTACCGAATGTGTCGCTAAAGCAATGTCTTGTTGCGTATCATAACAGTGATGAGAGTTCACGAGCTCCTAACTGGAAGCAGTGAAATGTCTCGCACATTTTATAATTTTTGAAATCTTTTATTCAATTTTATATTGCTTAAATAGTTTGAATTTTGTGGATCTGAAGGTTTCTTGAACTGTTTAGAAAATGAAAATTTTCACTCAAAACATACACAATCTTTTTGCATTTTTGTAATTTCTTAACAGGAATATGTGGAACAATTCTTTCGTGTCTATGTGAGCCAAAATGATAAATAATTTGATCGTGGGCCCTTAATATATAGATGAAGAAAACATAAACTATCAGAAAGTACGTACATTTCATTACAGATCAAGCCCATTTATGATGGAGCTTGTTTTTACAACAGTCTAACTACAAACATAGACATGCTTCAATAAACTCCTGTACTTCGCCTAGGGCTGTTGAAGGGTTGGGTATGGAGGGGGGAATTATGCAAGAACTAATCCTAATGTAATCTGAACAAAGTCAAAATAAATTTGTTTAAGTAGAATACAATGGTGTGGGGGGGGGGGAGGACATTCTTCGCATCAAATTTTTAAAGAACTAGTAAAACAAATCATGTTCTACTTGTTCATTTAAACGGCTTCAATTATTACTCAGGTTATTAAAAGGTTCATAATACACAGCGTATCCTGTTATCTATGCATAATACATTGTAAAGTGAGTAATGAATGTTTTGTTCAGAGTTTCACACTTTAACCGTAAATGGGAATAATTTGGAAAAGACAAACCAAATCGGTTGAAATTATAAATCATTTATCCTTTTTTTATGATATTAGACCATTTTGAAATCATGTCTAGGCTGACTAATGAATAGTTTAAAAAAAACAACATAATGCTAACTATAGTGTATATTTAAACGCTCTTTGTCGAAAAAACATTACAAAGCTACACTTACTTTGGTTTGTCTTTCTTCTCTTTCAGACGAATTTCTATTCAAAACATCTCTTAGTTGTTCAAGAGGAAGCAATCTCTTGTGAAGTAAGTGTGTCACCATCTCAAACTGTAAAATGATAAATATATATAATTTTAAAATCCATTTCAAGTAATTTAAATAAAAGTTATTGTATAATAATTGTTTTGTTTTTTTGTTCTCTCTTACATATAATTTGGTCACTCAGGCTTTCTATACAATTAATTACTTAAAATTTGTTATACGTTTTGCATACGTAAGGTTTTGGTTGTTTTGTTATAATTGTTTTGTTACATTATCGTTCTCTTAAGTCGCCTGAAGTTTATTGGAGCGTTTCTTCGTTAAGTACCCACGTGACAAAAGAGACTAATTCTCGCAAAAACCAATTCTAATTTTTTTTTTAAGAAGAAGGCAAAGGTGAACCCAGTAAGAAAGTTGCTTAGTTTTTAGAGCCGAAACAGAGTGGGACCAATCCGGAACGAATCGTCCAAAAAAAAAAAGTACACCTTCATCTGAGGGAAGAGAAAATCGCTGCTCTTAAAATTACGTTAATCTGCGTATTTCAAAACATCACAGGAAAGGAATGTAGTGTCACTGTCGACTTGATCGTTGTAGTCAACGAGTTTTGCATTGTCACATTTTTATTTTAAACATGCAAGTTATAATTGAACCAGTTGTAATCAACTTAAATATAAAAATTAAAAGAAAAGTCTAATTTCTATTATAAGTGGTAAGAAAGAAATCATAGAAGAATTGTTTTTATTACCTACAGTAAACTGAGAGCACTCATCAAATAAAATAGTTTTCTATGCATTGTTTATAAGAAGAGAAAAAAAATGAATAAATTCGAGAGGATTGTATGAATACAATAAACATAAACAATACATAAACTGACCTGTTCTTCTCTACTTGATGTCTCTCTCTGAAGCTGCAAGCCAAAATTAGCCCGCTTTCTTTCAGAATCCTTTAAATTACCATTTAGATCCTTAAACTTGTCCTCAACATCATTGTATAACGATTGAATAATATCTTTCATTTCTCTACTTTCCGCTGACAGCCTAGCAATGTCTTCTTTTAAATCAACAACGACTTGACTATCAGCAGATATCTCTGTTGAACGATTTAAAAAAATGAAAATAATTTAGAGAAGTATATTTAAATGAAATACTTTTCTGTTAAACATAATTACTTTTGTTTCATTTCATTAAATGGATTTACTGATTAAAAACAACAAGTTAAATTATTCGTTTTTGCCTTGTTTACGATATGAAGGAGTTTTTATTTCTACTTAACCTTGCTGATGCACCGTGACGTGTCTGGTTGCTAAAGAACTTGGGTGAATTTCATGTTCTCCTGATTTAAAAAAAATAAAAAAATAAATGATTTAAAATTATTTGTTTTTTTTTAAATTTGATTTATTGAACTATTGATATATACGTTTTTCTTTAAACTCTTTATAATAATTAAATATAACAATGATCTAAGGTAACAATACAATGCTTAAAAACGAATCAATTTTCACACGTTTGTATTCTTAAAAGCAATGATACCAGTTTTCTATTCTTTAAGGACATTGAATTAATTTGATTTAAAAAAAAAAAATCATTTAATTATATATTTAAAGCTCAACGGCAAATTTGTCAATGAGCAATATTTAAATGAAATTGCATTTTTGGAAAAAGTATTTTTAGCCCGGAAAGTGGGTTAAGAGAACTTTTTTTTTAGATAAAAGAATTATTTTTTGATGATTTTCCAATAATATAATAGAGAAGCGAGGGAAAACGTTCATTACATTTTGAAGACACCAATATATAAAAATATTTTAATGTAAAAAATATTTAAATTGTGTATATATATATACATATTTTGCATAAATGTATGGATGTATTTTTTTTTACTTTAATTGAGGACAAAATATAGTTCAAGGGAGCGGAAATGGGTAGAATGAGCCAATATTGTAAAGCAGAAAAATATTTTTTTTCGTAATTAAACGTTGTTATTAAAATAAATATCACTACATAAATAATTCGTAATAAAATAAGGAATTCCCATTAACCATTTCCCTAAAAATACATTTAAAGGACTTCAAATATTGTTATTTCTTTTGTTTTCTTTTTCTGTGAGTTTACAAAAGATTAAAACCTGGTTCAGTTATAAAAGTAAAAATTAGATTATTAGGTGTATTACAAAATAACTACATCGGTAACATGAGGTCATATATCCTAGTTTTTAGGAATGCGCTAAGGTACGCATATAACACTTAAACACAAATCGATTTAAGTATGACAATTTCTTTAAAACAATGAGAGAGATTTTCTATTATTTTAAGGAAATTGAATCACTAGAAATATGATAAAGTAAAATATATCCCTCATATATATAACGCTTCTGGTGTGACTGCCTTATTTCCGGCTTCTAACCATTTCCAACTGGCCCTACACCTGCTCAACTTGTTTATAATACACACAAATATCTATGTTTGAAAGAAAGTATGGTTAAATATTGAGTTCAATAACCCACAGAATATAATATGTGTTAACTACACAAAAGGATTTTTTTTTTAAATAACGCAAATGTGAATGTGCATAATATTTTATTTTATTTTCGGACGATGAAATTCGGTTAAAAAGTGTTTAGGTATCACACTATTTATCATAGTTCATGAGTGTGAAATAAAAGCGTACACGAAAAAATTAGTAAGTATGTCCCACGTTCATGTGAAAAGCCTGGAATTTTAAATTAGTAAACCAATTCAATCGCTCTGTTTGAAATTATATTTATCAAGCTAATATAAGAAGAAAAAAAAACAATGTTTGGGTGTAACGGACTATGTTTCACATGAAAACAGAGAGGTAGCATGAGTGAACAGTGAATTGTGTTGACCATGTTTTTTGAGAGGACAATGTGAGCTCCACATTTTAGGAGAGTAAAATTATGTTTTTGTCAGAGCGGTTG
The DNA here is from genome assembly GCA_964033795.1 of Lymnaea stagnalis. Taxonomy (NCBI): domain Eukaryota; kingdom Metazoa; phylum Mollusca; class Gastropoda; family Lymnaeidae; genus Lymnaea; species Lymnaea stagnalis. Next base: position 31,753 of record CAXITT010000690.1, on the reverse strand, counting down.
TTTTCCACGCTTTGCTGGTAATAAAGTATGAGTTGACTGAGATAAGGAGAGCTGAGCGCAAGGAGAGTCAGAGTTAGTCGGAGTTGAGTTAGAGTTGAGATGTAGTACAGTTGAGCTGAGTTATAGCAGTGTGAGGACGTGTCTTTCTGAGTGATGGAATATTATATATATATATGTGAAATGATTACATTCATGCAGGATTAGTATTAATATTATCTGTGTAAACTGTGATTTAATAAAGTACTGTCAGTTTAACCAGGATTCAGTATTCTTATTTGCGTGACTGGATAATACGAGGAAGAACGATGAAGTCTTAGCCGGCATTCTGAATTACTAACTTAAAACAAGTAACC
>CAXITT010000690.1:0-11138 GCA_964033795.1 Lymnaea stagnalis | reverse complement strand
CAAAGACAATTGTTCTATTCCTGCTATACCAGCGACTGTTGTTCTATTCATGATATACCAGACATTCAAACGGCTAATTTTGAGAATGCTACAGATGTTTTTACTGATATAATAATTTGTTTCCTTATTACTTCCTCGTATATATCAGTCAGATATCAACTATCGATATCTGTTAATTTTGTATCATATGAAAAATATAACAATTATAATGTACGCAAATGTGTCTCCAGGTTTTTGTCGCCAGCCTCCAGTCTAAGCTGAAACAGATCATGAACAATTTCAATGTCACTGTTTTTGCCACAAAGTTCAATATCGTGTGTTCGGCCGATAATGATTGAAGATAATGTCTCCTGAAGGTTATTTCGATTGTCTAAGAGCTTAATAGAACTATATTTTTCTTTCTGACTTTTTATACGTCGGTCTGGATTCTTAATGATGCTAAAGAATGCAGTTATTCCAGCTGAGCACCTTTTGGCAACACACTTTTCACATGATTACAAGCGCCTTGAAGAAAATGATTGTACTTGGAAGGTCATAGATTTTTCCAAATATTCTACGATCTATATGGTAAAGCAAATACAACGAAAATATACAATGTATATATATTGCTGGCATCCGTCCGTCACAATGTGACGATTGAGTGGGCTTCGGAGGGCGAAATGCACATGGCCTGGGATTATATTTCAAGGATTATAAGCTGGTTCTCAACAGCTAATCGCCTCTCTCCACGCCGCTGGGTAACCCAAGGGAAAATCATTGGATGATACATCTTGGCAACATGTGTCATGACACTTCTATTGCTTCCCACAGATACTACTTACCAGCTAAGTGCTATTTCTTATTTTTATTGTTATAACAATTTTTCTGTTGTTTTGTTCGCTGACGAAGGCTTTCTGCCGACACGTTCGCTATTTTGTTGCGTTTATTTTTTCAGGTTTAATCCTACTCTGTTTTACTTATTTTTTTTGTACTAACCTGATTCCAGTCTCTCCCCTTATTACCCCTAACGATTGTACTGGTGCTTTCGGAAGATTTCCCAATTCGTCGATATCATAGTGTGTTTCTCTTTGCAAATTACGATGGGAAAGGCTGTTGTCAAATCGTTTCGGAGCAGTCATTCCCAACTGTACCAACGGTTTGTTAGAAATGGCCAAACATATGTCGTCAATCGAAACCAACGTCAATTTTTAAAGGTTTGGTGTAAATTGAATGTTAGTCGTTTGATTTGTTGAACGAAAATTATGCAGAATGTCTTTCCTCATATTGCCTTTGTATTTTCCCTAAAGATCTTTGTCAATTTGATTGCACACAACGTACGTATTTGCTGTTGTTCAGAAATATTTGATGCATCCGATAGTGGGGTGTCCCAGTGTTCATCGAATTCAAGAAATTTAAATTCCGGGCTAGCCTTGCGATAAACGACTCATACTATCATTTGACCGTTTTTCTTGGAAGGATCTAAGTATGTTGATCAACAGTAATCCCAAGTAAAAGCATCCTGCATTGTTTCTGTGAGCAGCGTATAGAGGGCCTAGTGCGTCGTTTGAATATAAATTGGGAGGTACTTCAACTGCTTTACCTTTTTTAGTTTGGACCATATTATTTAGAAGAATATATTTCTCGAAATCCAATGATGTGACACATTACATCTCAACTCGATTCACCTGGACGTGTAAACATTTTGAGACACAGCAAGAACATGTGGAAAGTAGCATAATACGCTGTATTTTATTAGCCCGTTTACATCTTGTCATATATTCTAGTATTTATACAATAAATTTGCATTAATTAAGAAAAATGACATTTTCTTCAGTGTTACTTCGCTGTATGAACTACGTGTAAGGGGACTTGATTAAGTAAACCAATAACATATACTAAGATCCTGACGCTGTCGTTTTTTTGTTTTTCTTTTAAATATGGCAGAAATCCCAGGTTATATTTTTGTCTTCTGGCTCCTAGCGCTTTACAGTTTGTCTTAAGTTTTAACTCTAGTCTTACGCAAACTTGATTCTAACCAGATGAACAATAACTCCTCTTTGTACCTGTAGATCTTGAAATATTATTTCTAATGCATTTATAATCGATTTTGGTTCGTGTTCTGTTTCCAAGGGACACCCAAGACACCTCGTGAATTGTCTTATGCTAAAATTCACTGCCACCAATAATGAGCTCATCTGGCGCGCTGATGTCTTCAAGTCATTTTTCTCCTCCATAACTTGGCGTCCCATATTTTTTTACCCTGCATTAAGTTTTTTCTCATTTTAAATATTTAGAACCCTAAATATATTTGTTCAGATCTCTAACTGGAAATTGTTTTATTATGGCTTGTATTTTCTTTTTAAAAGCGTCCTTTTATCTTTCTTACCACCATTTGTAGACGCATAGAACTGATTAGATTTTTCTTTATGTATTCCTTTTTGTCTTTATGTATTCCTTTTTGTTTCCCTGAAATCGGGCGCTCCTTTTAAACACTTGTATTTGAATGTGGTGTTTTATATCTACAATGGGTACCATTACCAAAGAAAAGATTGCTCAGAGAAGTGTTCATCATCGGTGCTAGAGACCTTGTCAATCCGTGTTTGTTTTATTTTTCTTAAACATATGTGTTGGGTATACAGGAGTGTTGAATTCAATGTGGGAAAATGTCACTGTGGAAACGTCACGGAAAAAAAGGTCACAGAGAACTAATATAATGAAATTCACAGAAAAGAATGTGACGGGGAAAGAAAAGCCATATTAAATATGTCATAGGAAATAAGTCACAAAACAGTTAAAGTCAAACATTTTACGTGTGTGTAAAGCTGATGTATTACTTGTAAACCGTAATGAGAGCAGAAAATTGCATGGGATTGATCTGCTCGCTTACGATGTTCATGATTAAAATTAACCAGGGAACTTAAAAACAAAAAAATCACAGTAAATGTCTGCGCATTCGTGACTTTCATGTGCGTGAGCGCTATTTTATGTACCCTATAAATTCATTCTCAATCATACATTAAGTTGTTTCAATGGATTTTATGTGTAATTCCATATACATGTCTGCCATAAACTGAATTTCAATAAATGGAAGTGAGCGACGGCTTATATGAGGGTGGCTAATTAATCTCTAGGGTTTACCTATGTATGTGTTATTAACCAAATCAGGTTGATCAGCCCATGACGTCATTTGTTTGCTTAAGTTGGCGTGAATTAGGGTTCATGTTCCTTTTAGGGATACATTTAGAACATAAGTTCGTGGGTCACGATAACCAAGATTGCTGATCTCTCCGAATTTACCGTGTTATTTGTATAACATATTATTATTATTTTAATTGACATTTTTGTTTTTATGTTTTATTTTAAAAATGTATAATTGTTAAAAAGAAGTCAATAAACACGTATATCATTTTGTGTTTAAATGTCAATAAACGAGTACACAGATATTAAGCCCTCGCCAAACGATATCGTGCTTTCAATCTTTCTCTTGATATAAGATGCTAGTACTGGTTAAGAGTCTGTGTGTATGCGTTTCTGTGTTTGTCGTTCTAAATTAGTGAGCGTGTATGATGATTTGTTACAATTTAAAATGCAACGACAGCTGCCTTTGATGTCCACGATGCTGAAAACATAATAGAGCATAAGAGTATGGAATGGCGCATAGTTGGTAAGAGTGTAAAACAACCATTGATGCATGAAAGCGATTTACCCGCAAGATTTCACACCTTCTTCTTCTTCTTATATTTGAGGGGCCCACGATCAATTTCAGTATCCAACTATAACCTTTTAATCACATGACACCATCTAAAGCCCATAACTTACATGTTTACCCAAATGTTCCCACATCACCCTTATTCAGCTAACGACTATTAAATCCAACACTGAAGCACGAACATCACAGGTTTCGCCACATGTCCCAACATCATACACCATGTCAATGTTAATTGTATTCAACATAAACAACAAACATACAGTGCGTACTAAAATTATAACAACTTTATTTCTGCACGTTTATTTCATCTAATAAAATGTAATATTTTTTTGTAAAAATTTATTTACTAAAAGAAATAATTATAAATACAGCAAATGTTATACGTTTATTGGATCAAAGTTTAAAAATAGTTTCTATAAAAGTTATCAAAATGTTAANATCTAATAAAATGTAATATTTTTTTGTAAAAATTTATTTACTAAAAGAAATAATTATAAATACAGCAAATGTTATACGTTTATTGGATCAAAGTTTAAAAATAGTTTCTATAAAAGTTATCAAAATGTTAACAAATGAAATCTCTCAAAATTTAAACGAAAAAAAAAATGTCATAAATACATGAGATGGAATTTATGGATATAGGTGTGATTCTGTTAACGGTGCAGCTGTGTTGTTGAGAGTGTTAATGAGGTGTGGTAGAGGATGTTATCTATTACAACCATAAATAGTTAATGAAACTTTGAATAGCGTATTTAAATTATTATAACATTGTTTAAATTATCGATTTTAGAACAAATCCCGACCACTGTCGCTAAAACTTAATCCCTTAGAGTGGACCCCATTGTGGACATGGCGATCATTGACCCAGACATAACCCAGTGAGTGAACATGAGCTCCACAACTGCCTGGACATGTGCACGTGGTGTACGTGTACTTGGACTTATACCAGCTCACCTGGTACCTGTTTTTCCAGTGCCCAACAGATATCTGTTTAGAACATCCATGTGGATGTGATACTATGAATGTCAACTTGTCCGTATCTCTTGTGTTCCTGTATTTTTTGTTCACTGCCTCACATAGAACATCAGATTGCCTCACCATATTGTCCAGTTTTTCAAGGAAATCTACATCACATGTCACGCATTTTAACAAACACAAGTCTTCGTTCATTTGTTCCTTCACCGTCCACCCATTAAGAGTGACAATTGGACTATTATGGCTATCATAGAATAATCTACACGTGGTGTGTTTCGCCTCAAGGTCATCAAACACAATTTGTGTAGCCGTGGAAATGCTTACCTCTCCCCTCACTTTGCTGGGTGTGTCTGAGTTTTGACATTTCTGACAGTTACAATTTTCTTTGTCTGTCCACTTGACCACATGCCACACACTCCCAGTTCCTAGTCTCATGGCGTTGCTTCCTATCTTGTCATAACATGAATATGGATGATTGGTGTTTGGTCGAAACTGTGGTCTTGCACTACTGGTAAATTTAAAGTCTAACCTGACAGTCAGGTCAGCTGTGGCTTTAATGTACTCAACTAGGTCGTTGTCACGGTGAGCTCTAGGCAAATGACTAATGTTAAAATCTTTGACAGGTACAAACTGAGTATGACCTGGATTCTTCTTACAGCCAACAAGGTGTTTTTGTAGATCTGCTTCTCCTCCTTCCGACACCTGGATTTTCTCTGTACCTGTCATGATTATCAAAGAGATAACATTTTAGTCCATGTGCTACACCTTTTGTCCGTCTTCTAGTGTCTCTATAGAACAAAGTTTAATTAAGTCTATACATTCTTTTCAACAGTTTAAAAGAATAAATTCTGAGATGACTAATGAGATTATGATTGATGTGAGGAATAAAATGCTTAAAAACTAAACCTTATGGTGACAAAAAAACGACATTAACTGATACATATAATAGTGTAATGTATAAATCAATAAAAATGGTTTTAATTGCACTTTGTGTGTTTTTACATTAGAGAAAATTATGTCAACACATAATACCATAGAAAAGAATTGTTTCGTCTTGCTTGCCACAACTGTCAACTGAGTAATCTTCTTTTTGACTGTCATCTGTGTAATGTTCTTCTTGACTGTCATCCATGTAATCTTCTTCTTGACTTTCATCTGGACCATCTGCTTTTGGACTTTCAACTGGTCCATCTTCTTTATGACTGTCATCTGGACTATCTGCTTTTGGACTTTCAACTGGCCCATCTTCTTCTTTACCGTCATCGATGATATTTTCTTCTTGACAGTCCTCTTTGCAATGCTCTGATCAGATTAGTTAGTAAATATAAAATGTTTATCCTAAGACTAAAACGCTTTCCTCCCCATAAACGTTCTCTTTTACATAGTTAATTTTTTTTTTCTCCAGGACTCTCCAATATTAATAATAATAATAATAAAGTTGATTTCAAAAACACGCTTCATCCCCAAAGGCTCGAAGCGCGGTACAAAGTCAACAAAAATCAAATCTATAATTTACCACATTTAAAACAAACGGAACACTACAAAAACTAATTACAAGCATACAATGTCAAAGTCTTTCTAGCCATTTCAACCATAAGCAACACATCCACTATGCATTAACTGGACAATAAGGTAGACAATCAACCCAGAAGGTGTTTGCGAAATAGATGTGTCTTTAAATCGGTTTTAAAGGACTCCAGTGTCTGGTTGTTGCTGAGATCAACAGGAAGGGCGTTCCAAATTGTTGAACCAGCAAATGCAAAAGTGCTATTTCCATAAATCTCAAGGCAAAAACGTGGTGTCGTGAGTTTGCCACTATCGGATGAGTGGAGTCGTCTAGTGGGTACATAAGGTGTCAGCATCTCTTTCAGATAGGACGGCGCCCGGTCATGTAAGCAGCGGTAGGACAAAGTTGCTTTTTGTACTCTATGCGAGCACGCACCGGCAGCCAGTGCAAATCTCTCAGAAGTTTTTTTCCATTTTAGAACTTGCGTTTGCGAAGAGACAATGCGAGCCGCATTATTCTGTGCTATTTGATATTCATCCAGGATGGTAGCTGGAAGACCCACCCTCAGAGCATTGCAATAGTCCATGTGTGATGGCACAAATGCAGAGATCAGCCTCTTTGTTGCATCAATTGTTAGGAAGGGCCTGATGTGACTAATCCTGCGCAGCTCAAGAAATCGCCTTGCATAGCATGTTAATATGACTTTCAAAAGTTCGTCTTCTTTCTAGGCAGACACCCAGGTACCGCACTGTTTGAGCTAACTCAATACGCACACCTGAGAGAGTAATTGATGTCGTGTTATTTGCAGATTTTTGCTTCTGACCGGTCACGATTGGGAGAAGCTCAGTCTTATCATCATTCAATTTGAGCTTGTTTATGGTTATCTAGTGCTTAACCGACTCCATTGTCTTCTGTGTCATACTGAGCAGCTGAGGGAACTGAGAAGGGATCACGGATTGAAGAAGTTTTATATTGTTTTATAGAGCTTGTTTATATAATTTTTCTCGTGCGTGTACTCTGATTGACCCCGCATGAGACGCTGTGTTCACAGATGGGTGTGGCTTAGTAGTTTGATCTGTCGTGTTGATGCCGACGGCCACTAAAAAATAATTAATCTGTTCCAAATAGTATTTTGTAGAATGACTGTGATTGTTCTAGAAATGCTATATAGCTTCTCGAAGGCAGGGCTTTGGTAGACCCACCTATATAAAGGATTGGAAGGCTCGGAAAAAGGACGGAGATTCAGATAGAAATTATTAACTTTACTAGGCGTGTATTATTCCTTGTGTATTTGTGTGCTCATACTCATATGTGTTTATTTCGCACATCAACATTATTCATTGGCACATTATTCTAACTGTATTAACTGTGTACCGGTACAAGATCTACCATACTGTAAGTTGAAGATTGTCATTATATTTTCTTTTCTTTTGTAATTATATTAAGCCTTTATAAATCTTATTAATTGTAACTAGAAACTGCTTTTGGTGTCGTATATTTAATAGTGTTTACTCTATAGTATCGTTCTTTGTTAGACACTGTTTACAACGAGCCATTTAAAAATAAATTAGGGGATTAATTTCTCCCAATACAAATCAGTGCGTTACATGTATCGTCCACGAACATGTGATACAACATGTCACACTGCCTGATCTCTGCACCCAGGGGCTGAATGTACATCGTGAAAAGCACCGGGCCTAGGACCGAGCCCTGGGGTACTCAGAATTCAATATTAGATTTCTTCAATGTCAAGCCGTTTGAAATAACTGACTGCACCCGATTAGTCAGATATGATCGGAACCAACACAGGACGGTATCAGGGAGACCGAACGTTTGTTGCAGACGCTGGAGCAGTATGCCGTGGTCGAGCGTATCGAAAGCGGCCGATAAATCGAGTAAAGACAAAATCGATACCCGGCCCTCATCACAAGACGACAGAAGGTCGTTTACGACACGCAACAGAGCTGTCTCAGTAGAGTGATGCGCCCTGTATGCTGACTGGAATGATTCAAACAAGTCAAACTGAGTGAGGTTATCCAGGAGTTGGCGGAGAACGACTTTTTATAAGATTTTATAAATAAATGGTAGATTTGACATGGGGCGATAATTTTACATTACATTTGGGTCAAGATTTGTTTTTTTTAATTGTGGAGTGACGATCGCCTCTTTAAAAGATGATGGAACAATACAAGTAGCTAAGGACTGATTTATGATATAAATGATGATGGGGACAATTTCATCCAGAAATTCATACAAGAGCCCTGCTGGAAGAGGGTCAAGCTAACATGACTTTCTTGGGGTATCAGCGAGGATTTTCCTCACATTCAATTCACTGACGTCAACAAAATCACCCATAGAAGAGCTGTTGAAGAGTGAGAACTCTGGAGCAGTATCGATGCAACTGTCAAGTTTCACCCTGGTCCTCTTAACTTTTGTAATAAAGTAGTCATTTAGAGCGTCTGGCAGCTCTTGTACAGCAATATTATTTGGCAGAGATGTAGCCTTGTTTTTACCGGTCAGATGACCCACAATGCGAAATAAGTCCTTACTTGAGCAGCTGCCTGTAATCTGATGACTAACATACTCAGTCCTAGCTGCCAGGATCAACCTCTTGGTTCGTTCCCAGTGGTCAACAAAGATTTGTCGGTGCACAGTCAAGCCCGACTTCTGCCATTGGCGTTCTGCACGTCACTGCTTCTGCCTAGCGTCCTTAATTTTGGGCGTGAGCAATGGGACGGAAGGGCGGTCCGTAACTCGCCGTGTGGACAGTGGTGCATGTTTGTCTAAAATGACTCTTGAGGCCACTGTTGTAGTCTGTAGCAGTGTCATCTTCACCGCACTCAAGGGTTGCGAGTCACATCTAAAGGCCACTAGATCTATCTATCGGAGTTCACGGGATGTTACTGATCGCAGAAGGCGTCCTGGCTTCCTCAAATCAAAGTCGAAGGTGACTGGGAAGTGATCAGAAATAAGTTTGTCCTCAATAATGAGGTTTTGTATCGTAGTTGCCCTGTCCTCTCTGGCAACCAGCCAATCTAGGATGTGATCTCGCTTCTGCGTCGGGACACTGACAAAATGAGTAATTCCGTGTGTGTCGAGAGCTGATTTTAAGTTCTTCACGTAGTTGTCGGTGGTGGAGTCGAAATGGCAGTTTATATCGCCGATTATGATGACATTGTTGTTGGTGGTGACGTACATGTCAAGGAGTTGTATAAACTCCACAGTAAACAGACATATCTTCAACTTATTTTGCTTATTTGGAGGTGGCCTGTATATGCACATAAACGTCATTGCTTGTTCACCGTAGTTAAGTTGCATTTTGCACATTTCAAATGAAACAAACTCGTCCGATTTTGCGAAGGCCACACTGTTTTTAAGGGAGTTGCTGTAAAGTACGGCAATACCACCACCACCTCGCGACTGCCGTGGTCAAGAGTGAAGGACATAGTCCAGAGGTGTAATTTCTTGAATTTTGACCTAATCTCCGACACGTTTAAACCACGTGTCGGTAATGAACACAAGGTCGGCCCTGCTCTCCAAGACAAGATCACACACTTCGGCTGTCTTATTAAAGTGATCATTCTAATTCATACTATTTTGTTTCTGTTTCTCAAGTTACATGCACTTCATTTTGTTATTTTTTTGTTTAATCCACAAAAATAATTATAAATTGGGCTAACTTAGTTCTTCAAAATCTCACTCACTCTCTCTCTATCTTATTATTTTCTTGAATATATTGTTTCGCTTTTCTTTCACGATTTGTATCTCTAAATCTCAAACTTTTTTTTTCTTCTAATTCATCTGTTAATATTTATTGGAATTATAGTTTACCATTTTCTTCTTCAAATTCAACTTGGTCTTTTGGGATCCCTGGTATACTTTGGGCCATCTGTAAATAGAAAATAAAGACTTAAATGTCGGATTTAACCCCACAGATTGTACTTTTCTCCTCCTTTTTGCGATACACATCTGCAACGATCCGAAAATTCAACCCTTTGATAGGTTGGGCCACCCATTCACCCCCTTCACCTTTCTAGGCCAGCTGGGATTTTACCGAATTCCTTTTGAACAATTGATTTCTTTTTTTTTTAAAATTATAATACATTTTATAAATATGAAATAAAACTATATTGCTTACATCGTGTTGATCTGTGACTAGCCTTGTAGAAATAAATAACTATGCTCAATGTATTTTGCCATTAAGTTGATTGTCGCCCTTAGATATTTGATTGTAGCCACTCACTCTAAGGTGTGGCTGTTTATATCAATGTTGTCATCGGCGTGTGTGTTTCGATACATTATCATATATTTTGTCTTCGCTTCATTAAATTTATAATAATGCATTCAAGTTGTGTAAATGAAATATAAGAACAAGCTATGTTGAACTTAAATAAATAAATAATTACTTAGAAGACCTCCATTAATTTAAACGTCATTGCTTGTTCACCGTAGTTAAGTTGCATTTTGCACATTTCAAATGAAACAAACTCGTCCGATTTTGCGAAGGCCACACTGTTTTTAAGGGAGTTGCTGTAAAGTACGGCAATACCACCACCACCTCGCGACTGCCGTGGTCAAGAGTGAAGGACATAGTCCAGAGGTGTAATTTCTTGAATTTTGACCTAATCTCCGACACGTTTAAACCACGTGTCGGTAATGAACACAAGGTCGGCCCTGCTCTCCAAGACAAGATCACACACTTCGGCTGTCTTATTAAAGTGATCATTCTAATTCATACTATTTTGTTTCTGTTTCTCAAGTTACATGCACTTCATTTTGTTATTTTTTTGTTTAATCCACAAAAATAATTATAAATTGGGCTAACTTAGTTCTTCAAAATCTCACTCACTCTCTCTCTATCTTATTATTTTCTTGAATATATTGTTTCGCTTTTCTTTCACGATTTGTATCTCTAAATCTCAAACTTTTTTTTTCTTCTAATTCATCTGTTAATATTTATTGGAATTA
>CAXITT010000689.1:370202-406846 GCA_964033795.1 Lymnaea stagnalis | reverse complement strand
GTTTTAATATAGTTTTAATTTACTGTATCGTATTTGTATGGTGAACGAACGGACAGGACATCAGCTTAGTTACTTTCTCTTTATTTTCTCTTTACTTTAATACATTTTTTGTCTATTTTTGTCTAAATTTTTTTTATCCAATCAATCCAGAGGGGGGGGGGGGCAAGTGCCCCACCTTGCCCCTACCTGCGGGCGTCCAAGTCCCCATGTGTTCACCTGACAGGCTGAATAAGCACGCCCTATGTTTATCATAAACAGGTATGCGCAAAATATAAGCTTGTCTAATTTGATAATTTTTTTAAAAAGAGAACTTGACTTTTATTGTTACCTTACAGTTTTTACCTTAAGAATTTCTCATAATTCTCATATTGCTCATAATTCTCATAATTAGCATTCCCATAATTTTCACATTTCTCCCAATTCTCATCATTCTCCTCACCTCCGGCTGGTCTCCAAAACTCCACACTCCCTTCTTTGTGATTGGCTGTTATTAAGTTCTTATCGCGGCAGAAGACTTAAATCACTCCACGCTTTATTCTAGTGTGTGTGGTGGGGGTGGGGGTGAAGAGAGCTCTTTAATCCAAACTTGAGAAAGTTTATTATCATTACCTATCATCGGGCTTCCTGTGTTATCAGTAGTAATCATCACCTTCCTTGGAAAGCCACAAAAAAAAAAAAAAAACACAAAAAAAACAACAACAACAACATCAACACACACACACAAACATCCACTTCCTGTTCCCAAAATAGACGCAGGCAATGCTTACCCTAATCTTGCACAATCCAGGACACTGCAGGACGAATTTCGCGGCCAGCTGTTTGGTGATGTCCGATTTATTGACCTCGTGCACCCAGTACTCCTTGGTGCCAGGGATGTCTGTAAAAGCCTTGGCCACAACCTTCTCCCACTGGCGCGGTCCCTGACCCAGCAGGACGCCCTTGTACATTGTCTTCTTGCAGCCTCGTGTGAATGGCTTCATCGTTAATCCGACCTGTGAGTGGCCACATGGGAGTTAATAGTCAGCTGATTCCTCCCCAACCCACAGTTGATTCCTCCCCAACCCACAGTTGATTCCTCCCCAACCCACAGCTGATTCCTCCCCAACCCACAGTTGATTCCTCCCCAACCCACAGCTGATTCCTCCCCAACCCACAGTTGATTCCTCCCCAACCCACAGTTGATTCCTCTCCAACCCACAGTTGATTCCTCCCCAACCCACAGTTGATTCCTCTCCAACCCACAGTTGATTCCTCCCCAACCCACAGTTGATTCCTCCCCAACCCACAGTTGATTCCTCCCCAACCCAATAAGAAAATAAATAAAATACAAACAAACCAACAAACAAAATGCTTATTTCAAATAATTAAATGTACAAATTAAAATATTTAAAAGAATAATTCAAGAATCAGGCTTAGGAAAAAAAATGAAAACATTGTGTGCCCTCAATGGTGAGGCACGGTTATATAATTATATCAATCGTTTTTGAATGTGCTTTCAAAATGTTGTCATTTTTTTGTGTTTTTGTTCGTCAGTCGGGAGTAGACCGTGACCACTTTAATTATCAGATTTGTGCTAGGTCTGTCTGTGGGTACGCAGATTGCTAATGAGGCAGAGTCTGGCACGATATTTTCTTGTGCAATAGGTGCAGGGGAATGATGGGGCATCTCCAGGAGCAGAGTCAGACCGGGCCTTCCTGTCATGTCTCCTTGCGCTCTGCAGCCGCTGTTCTGCCAACTTCAAGTTACATGGACTCCTGTGTAAAGTGGAACGCCATGATGTTTGATCCTTTGCTTTTTTCCTCCCACGTGTCTGGGTTTTATGTCAAACTCTCTCAGTGAGGCATTTAGGTTGTCTTTAAAACATTTCTTCTGCCCGCCAGCAGACCTCTTTCCTTGTTCGAGCTCACCATAGAATATTCTTTTGGGCAGACGGTCGTCTGACGTCATCACAACATATCCCGCCCAGCGAAGCTGGGACGTCACTAAGATGCTGGGGAGACCTGCCTGTGCGAGCACCTCAGTGTCTGTGACTATGGCCTACCATTTAATAGTTGAGGATTGTTCTGAGTCTTGTTGTATGAAAGTGGTTCAGCATTCTTGCATGGCATTGGTAGACCGTCCACGTTTCACAGGCACAGAGAGGCGTAGGGAGAACAGCCGCCGATATTTTTCAGTTTAGTTTGTTAAATCTTAAATGGTTGGGATGGCTTTAAAATTTTTTAAAAATAAATCTGGCTTGTTCGTCTTTGAGACTGCAAAAACAATAATACAAGTGGGATCGAATTCCTAAGACATGTATGTCCCTTCATGGCTTTGAATCAAATCTTCATGTCTTCGATTCAAATTTTCAAGTCTTCGCGTCAAATTTTCAAGTCTTTGAGTCAAATCTTCATATTTTTGAATCAAATCTTAATGTCTTTGAATCAAATATTAAAGTCTTTGAGCCAAATCTTAAAGTCTTTGAATGAGATCTTCAAGTCTTTCAGTCAAATCTTCATGTCTTTGAGTCAAATCTTAAAGTTTTTGAGTCAAATCTTCATTTTTTGATTCAAATCTTCATGACTTTGAATCAAATCATCAAGTCTTTGAATCAAATCTTAATGTCTTTGAATGAAATCTTCATGTCTTTGAATCAAATCCTCAAGTTTTGAATCAAATCTTCAAGTCTTTCTGTCAAATCTCGATGTCTTTGAATCTAATCAAGTTTTTGAGTCAAATCTTCATGTCTTTGAATCAATTCTTCATATCTTTGAGTCAAATCTTCATGTCTTTGAGTCAAATCTTCGTTTGACCGATATTTGAGGCACACTCACACACATTCTGGTGTCACTTACGGGAGCATTTCATTTAACAAATAAAATGTATAGAGCTTACCCAGTATTGATAACCGTCTCCCCCAGAAATACTGAGGGTTTCAGAGGTCATTGCCTGCCCCATGGTCTAGGCGTTTGCCGGATGAGAGATCTCGCACAGATGTAGATGGCTGTTTCAGGCAACACTCAAGTCGTCTGCCTGTCAATATATTAAAATGCTTTTAGAGATTTATTTTTCTATACTTTCTAAATGCAGCCTTGGTTGCCTAGATTTTTCGCTGCTCCACTTCTGCGAAATAAAAAAAAAAAAAACAGCCAATATAAAGAAACAAATGTGTATGAGCGTCACTGTCCGTATGTGTATGTGTGTGTATGAATGTGAGTGTATTTAGCTACGTGGTCATTGAGACAAACCCTGTGCTTGTCACAGTTAATGTTTCAAAGGCTCTCCATTCATATCTAATCAAGCGCATTTATCACTTCGGTCCAATTTACGCTGTACACCGAGGAAGTTTTAAGATATGCAGTAGCCATGGGCGCCTACAGAAAACTTTCTAAGGGGGGGGGGAATCGATTAACTTTCCAGGGGGGGGGGGGCAAAACTTTTTTAGTAATGTTTTAATATAGTTTTAATTTACTGTGGCGTATTTGTATGGTGAACGAACGGACAGGACATCAGCTTTTTTTTTAGTAATGTTTTAATATAGTTTTAATTTACTGTAGCGTATTTGTATGGTGAACGAACGGACAGGACATCAGCTTAGTTACTTTCTCTTTATTTTCTCTTTACTTTAATACATTTTTTGTCTATTTTTGTCTAAATTTTTAAATCCAATCAATCGGGGGGGGGGGAGGTGCCCCCCCTGCCATCCCCTGTGGGCGCCCATGGCCGTAGCGTACCTTGACTGAATGCAGTAGCGTACCTTGACCAAATGTCACCCCGTGCGAACTCTCTCAGCAACATGCATTTCTTTGGTGATGCCCATGGGACTTTCTTATATTTACAATTAATATTCCATCTTACAAATTGACTGTCCGAGGATACTGAGAGGTCAAAGTGTGCTGGTGACTGTGCTAGTGTGTGTGTGTGTGTGTGTGTGCGTGTGTGTGCATGGATGTCCGGTTGTGTGTGTGTATGTGTGTGTATCATTTCTAAATTCTTACATTGAATTCAGTCATGGTAATGTAATTTAACATTCATTTAAAAGTGAAACAATTGGTTTAACTCAGTGGTTCTCCACCTTTCTAAAGCCGTGACCCTGTAATACAGGTCCTCATAATGTGGTGACCCCCAGCCATAAAATTATTTTCGTTGCTACTTCATAAATGTGTTGTTTTTTTCCGATGATCTTAGGCGACCCTTGTGTGAGGGCCGTTTCCCCAAAGGGGTCGTGACACACAGGCGGAGAACCAATGGTTTAACTGAAGGAAGGCATTAGATAGTATCGAAACGACGACGATATAAATATTTATTAAGATAAAGTTATGCGTATGTTGGTATGAGAAAAATGAAAATTGCTACCAACCAGTGGACAGCAACACTAAAGCATATGGCGAAACTCCGTTACATGTTTTATTTTGGTTATGTTTATGGGTTACCCTTAAATAACGACCCCCCCCCCCACACACATACACACCCAGGGTTCGCCTGACAAACAGGCAGGGGTCGCTTGAGAATTTCAGAAATTTGAGAGGTGGGGTGGCGTATGTGTAAAATGTGATTTTTTTTTTTCGATTTGAATTTTATTTTCATTTTAAAATTTAAATAGTTTTTGTAAAGGGACTGGACTAGTTTCCTATTGTCACTACACTCTGACCACACTACAGTGATCGGACTCGTTTCTTATTGTCACCGATGTTCCCTTTAAGCTGCGCGGCCACGCAGCTACCTCACAGACGCCGCGCAGCAGTTTTGAGTACCGCGCAGCAAATTTCCATGCAAGTGTGTGATTGTTTTTGTGGGCTGTAAAATTTTGCACACAACTGTTATGATTTTGCACATGAACCAGCAAACTTTAGAGGGAACATTGATTGTCACTACACTCTGACTACACACACAGCTACATAAAATATATATTTTTTTAAATTACGATTCATTCCACAGCTGATGTCAGCAGCTAATTTAATATAAATATCTCGGCAGTTTATATTCAATTAAAAAAAAACCCCCACCAACCTATATGAATGAACTTAAACGTTGTGTCCACTCCCACGCACAACTAACTGTCTTTACAGGTGTAAGAAGTTATCGAAAGTTTTCGGGGGGGATTAACGCACAGCGCCCACCTGCAGAAGCCTCTACCCTGTACCTCTACCCTGTACCTCTACCCTGTACCTCTACCCTGTACCTCTACCCTGTACCTCTACCCTGTAAGCCATTGTGTCTGATTCCCTGCAACCCCTGATCAAAATGTACACTACAGAATCCTTTTTTTCCGGGGGGGGGGGGGCGGGGCGGAAGCTCTGCCCCTCCCCCTTTTCTCAACACATGGTTTCTCAATTATTAAGTTATAATCACAGATTAGTATAGTAATCATTGCGAATGATTAACAAAGTTTTCTTAATTATAATTGCTAAAAAGTTTATAACGCCTAAAATAAATTATTTAACACAAAAAAAAAAAGAAGAAAATTTGCGTACTATTTTCCTAAAGAAATCTGTATCGATTTCGTCGGATTGGTTTAATATTCTGATGATGTTTACCTAAAACGTTTAAAAAAAAAAATAATCAAAAAAATATTTAAAAAAAACGTTTGTAATGGTGGTAAAAGGTTTGAGAGGTTAAGACCCAAAGCATTGCATGAATTTGTATGTACTTAACGTTGCCTCAAACTTAAGGCTCAAGAGTTGACATCGTCAAGTTAAGCCACTAAGAAAACTGTACAGAAACTGGGCCACAGCAAACCGTAGGTCAACACTGGGTCAACTACGTTGTAAATTTAAATAATTGAGCCACTTAACAAAATGGAACTCCAGTTGCAAGCGAAAAAAAAAAAAAAATACCATTTAGTTTCTGAAGCGCTTCTGAGTTCAAATCAACATTAGGCGTGGATTAAGCATTCAGACTACGGGGCACCCATTACATCTAAAACGAGGCCTACAGTAAACACTTAGACTACATGGCACCCATTACATGGAACACCAGTCCTACAATAAACACTTAGACGACAAGGCACCCATTACATTTAACACCAGGCCTACAGTAAACAGTTAGACTACATGGCAGTAAACACTTAGACTACAGACTACATGTAACACCAGTCCTACAATAAACACTTAGACGACATGACACCCATTACATTTAACACCAGGCCTACAGTAAACACTTAGACTACATGGCACCCATTAAATGTGACATTTAACACCCTGAATACAGTAAATATTTAGACTACGAAGTACCCATTACGTCTAACGATCTACTTTTATACGACTGAAACACTATGGGTACGTTCAATTTTTTGTAAAACAGAGTAGCTTGCCCGTGGTTGCCGCCTACTTTTACCACTTTGGGCTGGTTCCAAAATCATTTTGTTGTTTCTCAACTCGCTTCCAGTAAGCTAAGAAGGGTTAATTAAAACAGACCCAATACTATAGTTTTTAAAATAAAATGAATACTTTTACTCCAAATATTTTATTTCCTCTCAATTCACGGTGACGTCATCCGATCCATGTTTACTTAGCCAATGCATGACAATGACAACCACAAATAAAATGTCAGCGGAAATGCCCTGCACAAACCCGTTATGCTCTTCTCTCTCCGAAAATAAATATTTTTTTCCTTAGTGATCGTACCCCCTTTTGCCATGGTGGGTGCTATTAACGACATTTCTTCCTCCATCAAAAAATCATTAACAATAATATTTTCAGGCTAGGCTAGGCACAGTTCGTATGTCTTATTTTATTACGGTGATTATCTTGTAATTTAACATCTTATATAATCCCAGTGATTATCTTTTAATTTAACATCTTATTTTATTACAGTGATTATCTTTTAATTTAAACACATTATTTTCTTACGGTGATTATTTTATAATTTAACGTCTTATTTTATAGCGGTGATAATCTTTTTATTTAACATCCTATTTTATTGCTGTGTTTTTTTTAAAAATTTAACAACGTATTTTATTACGGTGATTTCTTTTAATTTAGTACCTTGACTAATTGGAATGCGCAGTTTTCATGTGCGCGTTTGCACGTGCGTGTGAGAGCGTGTGCATGGTGGCGAGTGTTTGTGTGTCTGTGAGCGTGTGCATGGTGGTGAGTGTGTGTGTGTCTGTGAGCGTGTGCATGGTGGTGAGTGTGTGTCTGTGAGCGTGTGCATGGTGGCGAGTGTGTGTGTGTCTGTGAGCGTGTGCATGGTGGTGAGTGTGTGTGTGTCTGTGAGCGTGTGCATGGTGGTGAGTGTGTGTGTGTGAGCGTGTGCATGGTGGAGAGTGTGTGTGTGTGGTGGTGAGTGTGTGTGTGTCTGTGTGCGTGTGCATGGTGGTGAGTGTGTGTCTGTGAGCGTGTGCATGGTGGCGAGTGTTTGTGTGTCTGTGAGCGTGTGCATGGTTGTGAGTGTGTGTGTGTCTGTGAGCGTGTGCATGGTGGTGAGTGTGTGTCTGTGAGCGTGTGCATGGTGGTGAGTGTGTGTGTGTCTGTTAGAGTGTGCATGTGCTGGTGAAGACTTTGAAGACGAAAGTTTCGTTGGCCAGTTGTGTCTCAATTGAACCCCTAACTCCACTGCACCGTTAGTTTGGTCCCTTTGTCGACCAGATCAACAACCCTTTATCTGGGACGATCTCGTCTATATGTATAGTATAATGCATTGGCTTATCTGAATATGTATTTTATAAAGGCCCATGTCAAATTATGTTATATATAGGCATTATGTCACACATATATAATACATTGACCTTTTTGAGTATCTATAGGAGCGGGGGCCTATTTCTGGATGTTCAATTTCACCCTAACACTAAATGCAACATGCTAGCAAGTAAGTCATCTCTAAATTTAACCGCATGCCAAGTAAATGTTTGGGTTTTAAAAAAAAAACAGACTTTCTTTGCTCGTCTGCTTAATCTTATCGCCTTGACGTCTGCTGAATTGATTGGATATTTTCCATGATTACTTTCTCCCGTGGAATGAAAGGACCACATATAAATATAATACCTGCTCAGCCATAGAAACGTTAATGCTTCGATTGAATAGTGAATGCAGCCATATAATCAGTGGCGTAGAAAAGGGGGGGGGGGAGGAAGGGGAGAGAATGGAGTGGTCCGCACAGGCGGCACTTTTTTTTCTCTTTATTTTGATGGGCGGCATTTTCGGCAAAATGGAAAAAAAAAATTGCGGAAGAGGGCGGCAAAAAGCTTGACGGCTCTAACGCCTAGCTACGCCACCGCATATAATAAGGCACTAACCCAATCTTCGCCCCTGCATATAATAAGGCACTAACCCAATCTTCGCCCCTGCATATAATCAGTGATATATTATTTCTTGTATACAATGAAAAATAAACTTTTTTTTTTTTCAACGATCGTTCTACAACTGAACATGTTAGAGCAACTCCTAGTGTTACTTTCTATCTAGTGATGCGTGCCTATTACCCTATATTTATATATATTATATTGATCACTTGAATGTATTTAGCAGGTAACTGCCAATACATTCCTATTAAACACATGGAGAAGAAAAGGATCAGTTACGTCTGAGTGGAAGGTTGTTGTGGTGCCCCAGGCCAAAGCCCTACACGGGCTGTAGCGCCACAAGGTTTGGTGGGAGATCTGAGTGGAAGGAAGTGGTGAGGCAGGCCAAAGCCCTACACGGGCTGTAGCGCCACAGGGTTTGGTGGAAGGTCTGAGTGGAAGGAAGTGGTGAGGCAGGTCAAAGCCCTACACGGGCTGTAGCGCCACAGGGTTTGGTGGAAGGTCTGAGTGGAAGGAAGTGGTGAGGCAGGCCAAAGCCCTACACGGGCTGTATCGCCACAGGGATGGACGTAAAGCCACAATACAAGATTATCTCTTATTAAAATCAGTACTGACTAGAATAGATTACCGTTCACAATTTAAAAAACAAAAAAGAGTTCGATGATTAACTTAACTGATTAACTTATTGTTATCATTGAGCAGATCGATAGCACTGGCTGATAAAAAATCCCGCCGTTTGATTGGAACACACGTTGGGCCCTAAGGTATTCACTATACAAACGTCTAAAGATATAGTACTTAAGTATACACTTGCATCATCTTACTCTGCCCGCGTTAGTAGGCTGTGATTACTCTTATTAGTATAAAACACTAAATAAGATAATACTCTAGTGAATCACCCGTTAGTTTTAATACACCCGTTAATATAATAAAGCCGTTAGTAAAATACACTAGAATCCTAGAAACTATAGTTACTATAATACACTAGTCAGTCTAATATAACTAACTACAATATAGATGTAGTTACTATCATACAATACCGCAGTATTTTTTTTTTTAAAGACGCAACGAAACCCACAAAAGATGTGACCATTATACGACTTACCTAAGTTTAAGACGTTGTTGGCCTGATCCGTTACACACACTCGTAGTGCACCACAGGAGAAAAGATCAGCCACATACGTAGATCTGACGTGCCGAGTCACTCCACTAAACTCAGTAATGGCTAGAGTGGTCCGCACCAAAACATATCACTGAATGCTTTAGTACGAAGTGAATCTGTCACATAGTGGCGTCATTGACTTACGCACCCTCAATTTTTCAAGTTCCGGGATTTAATCATCTTACTTTCACGGTCACCACCTTCTATTTACATTTAAAAAAAAAAAAAAATTCCAACACCGGAATTAAGTCACGTGGTGTTACAGATTTTTTTTAAGGTCATCGTATTTGCATTGTGACGCTACGGGCAGAGGCGTGTTCCTTGGTTGAAGAGAGGGTTGGACGGATGGGGGTCGTTATTTTGTGTCTGGTAGGTAGTAAGGTTCAATTCAGTTCGAAATATCGGATGGACAAGAAATCCTTGTTGGAAAATGGGGGGAGACTATGTTCGAATTATTGCCCCTGTCTCTATGGCGGCGCTCCATAAGTGACGTCAACAAAATGGATGAGACCAATGCGTTTGTCTGCCTAAAGACAGAGAAATGTGATGGGCACAGCATGAAGTGAAAATGCTGATATTTTTTAAAGCTTATTGGTTTCTTTTAATTTCAATCTTCAGCATTCCAAGAGAGGCGAATTGATTTATTTTATACACCTTTTTTTTTTCGATATATGTTTTATAAATAATTTATGGGGGATTGGGGAACCCTTGGCCTCGACAAAATTTACAGATAAGCTGGTTCCCTGGACAGAACGCTATCACTGGCCTCTTTCCACGCACTTGAGAGTATAATCCACGCAATGGAACATTATATTGTGTCCATGTGTCCAATGTTATCCGCCTACGGGGACAACATCTCCGACTGGGGATGTCTTTGCTTGGGGGTGGGGGGTGGGGGAGGGATTGAACTCCAGGCCAACAGCTTTTTTGGACTGAATCATTTTAGACCGCTTGGCCATCCAGCACCAGAGTTTTATAGCCATATTATTCGAGTTTAAGTAGCCATTTTATTAGAGTTTTAGTAGCCATAGTATTAGAGTTTTATTAGCCATAATATTCGAGTTTTAGTAGCCATAGTATTAGAGTTTTATTAGTCATAGTATTAAAGTTTTATTAGCCATAATATTCGAGTTTTAGTAGTCATAGTATTAGAGTTTTATTAGCCATAATATTCGAGTTTTGGTAGCCATATTATTCGAGTTTAAGTAGTCATTTTATTAGAGTTTTAGTAGTCATAGTATTAAAGTTTTATTAGCCATAATATTCGAGCTTTGGTAGCCATATTATTCGAGTTTTATTATCCATATTATTCGAGTTTTAATAGCCATATTATAAGAGTTTTAGTAGCAATATTATTCGAGTTTTAGTAGCCATTTTATTAGAGTTAAAGTAGCCATATGATTTGAGTTTCAGTAGGAATATTTTATTTTTTAAAATTCTTAGTCCTCACCCTCATCCACCCACCCCTTTTTAACTCAGATTAGAAGCAGCTCCACCCCCCCCCCCTTTTTTTCTGTTTTAACGCCCCTCTACCCCCATACCGTTCAAATTGCTTTATAAGTAAATGGTAGGAGTTTTTTTTTTTTTTTTTGAGGTAGAACATTTCGGCCCACTGCAAAGTTTTTTCGTGGGCGGATGGCGGCAATTTGCCCTGGCACTAACCCTAGCTACGCCACTGGGCAGGTCATCAAAGAAAGTCAGAGGAAATAAAGGCTCTGCATTAACTATTTGCCTGTCAGAAGTTGAGAGACAAACCCTTCACCCGGCCTCATCCCTTTTATGACAATGCCCCTAGCTAGGGTTCAATGAAAAAAGATCCGCCCACGTCATGACGAAGCGAACATAGTTTTCCATGGCCTTTAATAACAGGGAGGTTCAGGATGGTGGTTAAAAAAAAAGAAAAGTGTGGGACTGAAATGGGGAATACCCAATTTCCATTATTAAACCGTCAAGTAGGCAAAATTACTATTAATGGTCACCAATGGGCAATCCCGATTTCTTAAATAATTGCTATTATAACACCGAAGAAAATATAGATCAAAATGTAAACACGAAAAACAAAAGTGATTCTAGTAGGCTATTTCTCTTAGATAATTCTACAGGTATAAATCTAATTCTCCAATTTTTAGCCCCAGATGTCTGCAATTAAATTGTTTTAAACGTTCTATATTGTTAACCGTATTATACTGTACTGTAACTGTAAACAGTACTGTAGTCTGAAGTGTATACAGTATACATGATTGTAATTGATGTATGTAACATACATGTTACTAAACTCCGGCTGAAGCACTCATATCTCGTAAAGTCTGATTGTAGAGGTCCAAGAGGCACAGTTTGAGATCCCTCTCATACATCTTACGCCTCAGATGAATTGGCGTGGTCTGCTGTGAGACGAGATGATGAAAGTAAGTACACTCAAAACGAATCTTTAGTGGTTTTATTTTTTAAACGGATATTCCCAATATATTTAAATAAGTTTACATTGGGGAGATCTTAATCAAAGTGACAATCATATATAAAAATCTCCACGCGTCTGATTAGGTAATTTCCTAAAATAGTAACAGAGTAATGTTTCTAAAGAAGTAAGACAGTAACGCTCCAAAAATAGTAACACAATCGAAAGAAAAGGCGCACATGACTTGCGATCGGTGAAGAACTGGAACATAATCATAATGATAGGATTGATAAGAGGGCATTCATTTGGGACTATTATAAACAAACAAAACAAACCAAAAATTGTGCTAAAAGATTTACAGCAAGATGGACAAATGTGTCTTCCCCCAAGTTAAAAAAAAAAAAAAGATTGTAATGTAAAATAGTAACTTTTGATTATGTTATGCTAATTTTTAAATCCATTATAATAACTTCGCTTTTGTGTGTTGTGGGCAAAATTTTCGAACTGCTACTTAATCCGATTCCCGTCAATATATCGGGTTGAAACTTGATACATAGACTCGTTGCCAATGACAACACATTCTAACAAATGTTCAGCCCCACCCCTAAATCCTAAACCCCAAAATATTTGTTTCCCTTGTTTTTCAAGGGGAATATGAAGGGAATATGATGGGAATATGATGGGAATATGATGGGAAAATGAAGGGAATATGATGGGAACATGAAGGGAATATGAAGAGAATATGAAGGGAATATGAAGCCACTAATTTCTTGACATAAAATTCCAGATAACTGCGCTAAATGAGATTGTTAAAAAATACCGTAAGTGCCTTATATTATCTGTTATTTTTCTGCAATAGTTGGATGGATAAATCTACGGTGTCAACGCGGTGGGGGGCATTAGAATAGTAATATAAGATAGAATAATTTTTAAAAATGCATTTAAAGGATTTATAGGAAAATCTTTATGTTCATGGGTTGTTTCATTAATTTCTAATCCAGAAACGTTAAGTGATCCATGCCATTGTGGTGCAGACTCAATGAATGAAGTCGTAAGTGACATTTACACGTTGAAGCGACACACGGCAGTAGCAGGTATAGCGATGATTTGGGAAATACGTTTGACTATGAATACCAACATTTAAGATAGAGGAAACACTCACTACAAGCACGTGTTTACAGTATACAGGCACGTCTCTTGACTGACTTCTAAAACACTTCAATCGCAATGAAAAAATTGTAAACTGTACACAATACTGACTCAGGCTGACTGGTGCGGGATGTAACTGAGGGGGGCAGAACGAGTTGTAACTGAGGGGGGCAGAGCGAGTTGTAACTGAGGGGGGCAGTGCGAGGTGGCACTGAAGGGGGCAGTGTGAGGTGTCACTGAGGGGGGCAGTGCGAGGTGTAAGTGAGGGGGGCAGAGCGAGGTGTAACTGAGGGGGGCAGTGCGAGGTGTCACTGAGGGTGGCAGTGTGATGTGTAACTGAGAGGGCAGTGCGAGGTGTAACTGAGAGGGCAGTGCGAGGTGTAACTGATGGGTGCAGTGCGAGGTGTAACTGAGAGGGCAGTGTGAGGTGTCACTGAGGAGTGCAGTGCGAGGTGTAACTGAGACGGCAGTGCGAGGTGTAACTGAGGGGGGCAGTGCGAGGTGTAACTGAGAGGGCAGTGTGAGGTGTCACTGAGGAGTGCAGTGCGAGGTGTAACTGAGACGGCAGTGCGAGGTGTAACTTAGGGGGCAGTGCGAGGTGTAACTTAGGGGGGCAGTGCACTTCTTCTTCTTCTTTATTTTGAGGGCCCGCGATCAATGAAATGATCATTCTGGCTCCTATGTTTCAGAAGGGTTCACGATTTTACTGTGCATGGTTTTCAAGGGGATACTCCACTGGTTGCAAGGGCGACTCAGCAGTGGTGTTACGAACTGGGGGTTGAAATACAGGAGGCAATAGACACAAATGTGTCTAGTGTAGCCGCTTCAACTGTTGCTTTTGGAAGCTTGTTCCAGTCCCCTATTGTCTTTGGTAGGAATGAGGAGCTCCTGTACTTTGTTCTTGTTTTTACCAGCCGGAACTGTCTGTCGTGGCTTCGTCGCTGTCTAGGGGGAATTCTTAAGAGGAACGAGTTTCTGTTTGATGCCGGAGCAGTGGACCAGCCCATTTTTGATCTTGTACAACATGTTGAGCCTGCATGGATAGTCGTCGTTCTTCCAATGTTGACCAGCCTAGTGTTTCTAGCATGCTGCCAACACTTGAGGTGTTTCTGTAGCGGTTCAGGACAAAGCGTGCTGCCCGTCGCTTGACCGCCTACAATCTGTCGATGCTTTTCTGGGTAAATGGGTCCCAGACTGTAGAAGCGTACTCTAAAATAGACCGGACAAAGGCTTTATAGGCTTTTTCTTTCACGCTTGAGTTGCCGATCTTCAGATTGCGCCTTAGGAACCCCAGGGTCTTTTTTGCCCGGTTGCACACAGTGTTAATGTGCTCGTCGCAGCGGATCTCTCTTTGCATGATAACACCTAATAGCTACTTAACTGAGGAAACTGGCCCAAGAATAAAGCCATGCAGTTCGTAAGAGTGGTTTAGAGGGGATCTGCTTCTGGAGACTGACAGGGTCTGGCACTTGACGGGATGAAATTCCATGTCCCAGCTCATCTCCCACTCAGCTAACCGATTGAGGTCTTGTTGGAGCTGGCTCTGGTCAGAACTGTTGACGATTGTCCTATATACCACCGTGTCGTCTGCGAACAGTCTTGCTTGAGAGGTTAGCTTCTCGTGCAGGTCATTGATATGTGCTAGGAACAAACAACGTCCTAGCACTGAGCCCTGGGGGACTCCTGACTTAACACCAACAATGGAGGAGGTTTTGCCATCTACAACTACTGCCTGGCATCGGTCGCTGAGGAAGCTAGAGATCCATGTTTTGGTAGTGCCTTGGATCCCATATCTCTGCAGTTTGTGTAATAGCAAGCTATGGTTGACACGGTCAAACGCTTTTGAAAAGTCCAGCACAAGCACACCAGTTTGCGCATTACTGCTCTCAGTGTGCTTAAGGCCGGCTTGTAAACTACTAACTGGAGAAACAAATGGGGGTACACTAAATTTCATAGATATGACACTTAATTTAATATCTAAAACCAAAGAAATAGAATCCGACCCATCTAGGACCCTTCTCCCCACCCACACCACTCCGCCGGAGACCGATCAATGTGGTGTTCCCACTGGATAATTAATACTGTGGAGAGTTCGGATCACGACGGCGACCGGCCGTCTGACAGGTACAGCCGGCGCCAGCTGACCAGAGATCACGATCGACGGATCAAGCCATCTGACCATGGCATTTACCTGGGACGTCTGGTCTGTTTGTAACCTGGCGCCAATTGCGAAAAAGGGGCGGGGTATAATGCGCCAGTCCAGACCTGGGAGAGGAACTATGGGACAGGGAGGTATAAATAGGGATCTCTGGACGGGACGAGGGAGAAGGCGGCCGGACTGAGACTAGATAGCAGGGAGAAGTCAGAGTTGTGAGATGAGAGAAAGTGTAAGCAAAGTGACAGCCCAATAAAGAACACGAGTTTAATCATCAAATGTTATCGCCGGAGTTGTTTCCTTATTGAGTACCAGATCTAGATGAAGTTTATCAGAGAGTAAGCAAGGTTTCCTTACAATACCCCCAATGGGAGCTCCTCTGAATTTCTAAGTACAATGTTATAGACAATAATAATTGTCACGACTTTCCCCATTTTATAGGGTAGGTGCGTTAGATGCATCACAGGTTACCTATCCAAAGGCTCGTAAATTTACCCCACGTCAAAGTTGTAACTCGTGCCGTGTCATGGATACGGTCACGTGGTTTCAGTTCACCGAAAGTGTGCGTCAGGTTTTAACATCGTTTTTTGGACTTCAGCCGTGGAATGTTTGCGGAAATATTGTTTCAGAAAGACACAAAGATGGCGCTCCTTTACTCTCGTCACGGTTTAATGAATTTGCGCTTATAAACTTAACGATTTCAAAAAAAAAAAAAAATCAAAACAGATCAATGATGGCGTAGGAAGAGGTGGGCAAATGAGACGTTCCTACGCCCCGGCTGGCGCATTTTTAGGTGCGGAATTTTCGGTGAGGATATACGTTAAAAGGGAGATCACATGACAATTTATATATAGGAACTAAAAAACTTGACACGTTGAGAGGGCCTGGGACAGGTTGACGCGGGTGAAGGCTTCTCGTGATGAAGTCTACTGTACCCTTCTTGGTCGTCATATTCCAGATTGCCAGTCAGTGCACGTGTTTGGTTTTATAAAATGAACTCTTTTTTTCTCAAAAATCTTCATGAACATCAAACCAAAACGCACCATTTTGTGGATCTACATGTTTCATCGGGGGTCTTGGGCTTCTACACAATGTAAGAACCAGCGAATACGTACGAAGGGCGCAACTTCCTCTGTTTATCCTAAGCGTGTACCATTGTACCGGCACATGAAGTGTTGAGCGGTGGGCCGTTTCAGTGTGGAGAGGGGACCGCGTGGACTCCATTGACCTCTTTCAACCTTTCACAGTGCGGGCCTGCTGCTACGGTGGTTGTGCTGTAGAAATGAGGTCATGGTTAGATGGAGGCTACACCGCATAGGTCGTTACTGGTGGACCTACAGCCCCAGAAATGTATTATTTTATCATTAATTGAGGTTTAGCTGCACCTGTATGGTTTCCTCGTAAATCTGTTAACCCACCAACACAATCAGTTTACCCATAAACACAATCATTTAACACACGAGCAATCAGTTAACTCACTAATACAATCAGTTAACTCATGAACGCAATCAGTTAACCTACCAACACAATCATTTAACTCACTAACACAATCATTTAACTCATGAGCACAATCAGTAACTCACCAACACAATCAGTTAACTTTTCCACACAGTTAGTTAACTCACCAACACAATCAGTTAACCTACTAACACAATCATTTAACTCACTAACACAATCATTTAACTCATGAACACAATCAGTAACTCACCAACACAATCAGTTAACCAACCTACACAATTCATTAACTCACCAACACAATCATTTAACCTACCAACACAATCAGTTAACTCACCAACACTATCAGCTACCTCACCAGCACAACCAGTTAACCTGCCAACACAATTAGTTAACCTACCAACACAATCAGTTACCTCACCAGCACAACCAGTTAACCTGCCAACACAATCAGTTAACTCACCAACACTATCAGCTACCTCACCAGCACAACCAGTTAACCTGCCAACACAATTAGTAAATCCACCAGCACAAGCCAGTTAAGTCACGAACACGGCCTGACAACTGCTAACATTTTGAGGACAGAGAATAAAAAAAAGGAGAATATTGAACAGTTAAATCTTTGAAGGTTTTAAAAAAAAAATGTACGTCTCTCTGTGTGTGCGGGGGGGGGGGGGGGGTGTAAAAATTATACCACGTGATGTCTCTTTATAGTTTCCAATTTCCGTCAAACCATTAAAAAAAGCACATGAATAAAATTAAGCATTAGAAATATCATAAAACTGTTTTTTTTTTGTTCTTTGTTTTTTTTTATTTTTAAAGTTTCATACCAACAAATTGACAACAGATAAGCAGTTATAGATGAGCAGAGTTATAGATGAGCATAGATCATTTCAGAAGTTTTTAAATAAAACAACTCAAAAGCTGTTCATGTTGACTTACAATTCACTGAGTCACGATACAATTATGTATAACAATCATAGTGTATAACAATCATAGTGTATAACAATCATGTAGGGTAGAACAATCCTAAAACGTGTTTTTTTTTAAAATGTCAAAGACATGACAATTTATGGTATCAAAACATGTAGCATCACTTGTAACACATGCTAATTACCCGAACATATTGTCCTCACTTTATCCTAATTGATTGTCCTACCATTGGGAACATATTGTCCTTACTTTATCCTATTTGTCTTACCGTTGGGAGCATATTTTCCTTACTTTATCCTTATTGTCCTACCGCTGGGAACACTCAGTCATCAGTCGATGTGTGTATTGTAAGCATGGGTGATCCGCTGCCCCCCCCCCCTTTTTTTTTTCGAGTGAAGCTTGACCCTAAGGGCTATCCTCTTCTTCTTCTATATATTAAGGGCCAACGATCAATGCATTGATCATTATTGCTCCTATGTATGAAGACGGATTTGCAATTTTCCCGTGCCTGCTATTGAAGAGGATATTTCAGTGGTTGCAAGAGCTACTCAGCGAAGGTATCAGGAACTTAGGATTGGAAGGCCTGAGGCAGTAGACGCAATCGTGTCAAGTGTTATGGCATCAACAACTGCTCCTTTTCTTAATTGTCTTTGGCAGGAATGAGCAGTACTTTATCTTTCTCATTTCACCAATTTCTCCCCCCCCCAACCCTACAAACTTTCGGCACCCCTAGTGTCACCTATGGTGGTACGTCTTAAATGATCAATTACAGCAGAGCCCGGCTCCAAATGATTTATTGATTTTATTTTCTTGATCATCATAAAAAATGATATGTGTGGGGGGGGGCCCTGGGGAAAATGAGGGCTGTGGGTGGGGGGGGGGCCCTGGGGAAAATGAGGGCTGTGGGTGGGGGAGGGCCCTGGGGAAAATGAGGGCTGTAGGTGGGGGGGGCCCCTGGGGAAAATGAGGGCTGTGGGTGGGGTGGGGGGGGGCTGTGCTGGCAACATCTTAATATTTTCAGAATAAATGTAAATCTCAACAAAAACCAAATAACTTCTCCATTGGTATGATGCGAAACGAAGCAGGTGGCGCCAGCCAGACAGTGTTCCCCATCGTAACCCCCTCCCCCCCCCCACCCAGCCTGCACATCCATCAAATGATACCATCCTAAACACCCATCAGTTAAAAATAGTGTACCGGTACAACAAATCATCAAGTTAATGCTTATTTCGTTCAGTCTGGCTGATGGGCAGACGTGTTCATCCCGTAGTCTTTGGTAATGGTGAAATCTTTGGTCGTAGAATACGTTATCTGATGGTCACTGTAAGTCCGTTTCAAACACGACCTCATCGGGTACACGCTGGGGACATCCACGTCTGACGGACGGACCAATGCGGCGCCGGAAGTGTCAGAAATGGCCCGATGTCTCCCGCGGGGCTCTGGCCAGTCATAGGGAGGAGGGCCATCGGAAGCGGGAGGTGACGCCGGACACAGTTGGTCGCCTCCCTTGTTGTATTTCTCCTGCCATTTTTTTTTCATCTTCGCGCCCTCGTCGCTGGCGTGGCGCCGTAATGTCAAGGGGCTTTTACTCCTGTGCCTGATTCTACCAGACGAGAAAAATATCCGCTTTAGATTCAAATCGAAATGGACTCTCTTTTTACCGTCGACGTTATCCTCTCCGGACGATGTGGCCGGAGTCAGGTCTTGGGGTTTTGGCCACTCCTTGCAGACGGGAGTGCACCGGTGCCATTTGAAGAACTCCGAGATTCCCATTTCACCTTTGTCAAAATAGCCGTATGCATGGTTTCTGGAGATGCAGAAAAAGTAAATAAGTATCAACGAATGTAGACCGGTAATTAAATGAAATGCACAGATATTCAGACAAGAATACGCAGCCGAACACTACAATAATCGAAAATAATACATATATTTTTTTTAATTCAACAAATAGGTAAAAACAGAGAGAAAACAGTTAAAAACAGAAAGAAAACAATTAAAAAAGAAAGAAAACAGTTAAAGAAAAAGAGAAAGAAAACAGTTAAAAAACAGAAAGAAAACAGTTAAAAACAGAAAGAAAACAGTTAAAACAGAAAGAGAACAGTTACAATCAAGAATAGTTAACAGTAAACAAATGATACCTAATACCTTATAGGATCTTTGGCGCACCCCACATGTCTAACTAACCGTTTTACAAGAATGATCCGTAAGGTAGATAACTCACCTAAAGTTGTTCGTACCGGTACAAAGAATTCAGTAATCGTCTCCCTTTAATACAACCAAATTTCCGACATTCGGAATGCATCTGATTTTGTTAAGTTCAGAAACTGGCGGTTTTAAAGACTTAATTTTATTTTAAAAAATTATTATTCATATTTAAAAAAAAAATAATTGTATACTGGTAATCAGACAAAGTTAAATATTGGCTGGTATTTTTGAAATATATAGGGGCGCACCTCAGTCAATGTTCCAAGATTTTGTACTAGGAAATTCTAAATCCATTCTTAAAAAAAATAGAGAGAGAGAGAGAGAGAAAGAAAGAGGGGGGGGGGGAGAGAGTGAGAGAGAAGGAGAGAGAGAGAGAGAGAGAGGGGTAGAGGGGAGAGAGAGAGAGAGAGAGCGAGAAAGAGAGAGAGAGAGAGAAGGTGGCCCTGTTGTGGCTAGAGTACGGTAGTTTGTTGAGCCTTGTAGAAGTTGTTCAAATTATCATTCTCATGTCATCAGTGGAAAAGGTTTTAAAAATATAAATGGAAAGTTAGTGGGAAAGATGGAAAAACAAGGATTTTTTTTTGGTTGGGGGCGGGGGGGGGGAGGGGGAGGGGAGATGAAGTTAAGATAAAAAAGTAATATTAGAAAATATGGTTTGAACAAGGCCAATGTGGAATATGGGTTTGTCATTTCTTAGAACAGAAAACGTCACATTGCATTACCTAATATTATGTTAGACAAATGTTTTATTAAAACATAGCCTCTAACAATGTGTTTCAGCGCTTACATGGCAGTAACAATTTGTTTGTAAAAGTAAAATAAAGTGGTCAACACGTTTTTGTCTAGGTTACGACCCACTACGCCAGATAACATCAACGTAGAAGTACCCAACAGCTGTTGAGAGACTGGCCAAGCGGAATACCCGAATACCCGGATGTTTTATTATTATCGTACTGAGATTCGCCAGACTGTACGCTCGGATGTTCAATCAATAGATTCCCACCATTAAATGACCAAACCCTATCGCAAGATGGGTGAACTTTTCAAAACCAAAACAACAATGATCACCTCCCTTACTTAGAATGGATGACAAGGTCCGTGATGACGTAGCTGTCGCCCTCTATCGCCGCCTGGAACTCGCAGGCCACCAGCTCGCCGTCAGTGTGTTTGTACGTGAAGTGAGAGAACGTGGTCATGTGATTTGACTCCATGACCTCGAGTTCGTCCCAAGATGGCGAATGCGTCCAGGGGCAGAACCGGAACATGCTGCCTACAAGATGGCGGAAACTTTGTTTAGAATAAAAAAATACTACACGAGATTTCACACATGGAGAGTTACAAAGTTTTATATATATATAAAGTAGTGTCTAGCTAGCATTTCGTTTGATTTACTTAGAAGGTTTTAAATAATCTGATACATAACCCAACAATAATTTCTAATTGATAGTCTTTTATATCAGCCTAAACTAGAGACCGACCGAGAGTGATTTTCTGATTTCGGTCGAAAGTTTAAAATTACTTTCGGCCGAAACCGAAAAAATACAGAAAGTGTAAAAATGACTTTCGGCCGAAACCGAAAAAATACCGAAAGTGTAAAAATGACTTTCGGCCGAAACCGAAAAAATACCGAAAGTTAAAAATGAATTTTGGCCGAAACCGAAGCCGAAACCGCAGCCGAAACCGAAAATGAAATATTAAGATATTTTGAAATTCGTTCCCGCATACATTCTGCATACATCGAAAATGATGTGGGAAAGTATAAACATTTACATTCTTTTTATAAAAAATGAGATAATCGTGAATATTAATAAATAAACATCTAATATAGGGGTCTCAAACTCGCGGCCCGCGAGCCATTTGTGACCCGCAAGACGATATTTTGCGGCCCGCTACGTGACAGAAAAGTTTAGTGTAAATGCGCCGGCCCGTTTCCCCCATTCTCATATCTATAACGTGACTCTCCGCGACGGTTTCAGTCGAATCTCACCGACTAGTCTAATTCTGATTTTTTTTTTTTTTATGTTTCTATATATTTTTGTATGCCAGGTCTCTGGCAACAGTGAGTAGTTCTTGAGATCCCTTAATGATTTTATTGTTATTTATAAAGGTTGAGCAGATTGTAACAGTTGTAATCGCTTTTTTGTGGATTACTTGATGCGGCCCACTCTCATTCAGACACTACCTCCTGCGCTCCCCCCTCCCCCCCCCCCTTTCTATGATTTGAGTTTGAGACCCTTGATCTAAGAATACGTAGGATATTACCATTTTAATATAAAAGTAATTTAAATTGCTTTACAATTTTTTTTTAAAATTAGTATGGTAGGAGAAAATTGGGGGGGGGGGGGGGGGGGGGGGGAAATTAATGCAAAATATTGTTTTTTTTTAAACAGGGTCTCTAAAAAATGTGGTTCTAAAAGATCGCTTAATTTGTTTTTAAAGATCGTTTAATTGGTTGTTATTGATCGGTTAGTTTTTTGTTAAAGATCGTTTAGTTTGTTGGTAAAGATCATTGAGTTTGTTGTTAAAGATCGTTTAGTTTGTTGTTAAAGATCGTTTAGTTTGTTGTTAAAGATCGCTTAGTTTGTTGTAAAGATCGCTTAGTTTTTTCATAAAGATCGCTTAGTTTGTTCTTAAAGATCGCTTGGTTTGTTGTTAAAGATCGCTTAGTTTGTTGTATAGATCGTTTAGTTTTTTTTATAGAGATCGCTTAGTTTGTTCTTAAAGATAATTCATTTTGTTCCTTAAGATAGATTAGATTGTTCTTAAAGATCTTTTAGTTTGTTCTTAAAGATCTTTTAGTTTGTTCCTAAAGAACATTTGTTTTCTGTTAAAGATCACTTAGTTTATTCTTATAAATCATTTAGTTTACTATTAAAGATAATTTTTTTTGTTCTTAACGATCATTTAGTTCGGTCTTAAAAATCGTTTAGTTTGTTATCAAAGATCCCTTAGATTGTTCTTAAAGTTCGCTTAGTTTGTTTTAAAATCGTTTAGTTTGTTCTTAAATGTCCCTTAGTTTGTTGTTAAATATCGTTTAGTTTGTTCTCAAAGATTGCTTAATTTGTTCTGAAATGTGGCTTAGTTTGTTGTTAAATATCGCTTTCACTGAATATTAAAATGACCGAAAACCTGAGTCACTTTCGGCCGCCGAAAGTCTAAGTCAATTTCGGCCGAAACCGAATAAAAACCGAAAGTTAACTTTTCTCTTTCGGCAGAAACCGAAATTAAGCCGAAATTTAACTTTTCAGTTTCGGCCGAAATCGAAACTTTGCCGAAAGTGATAAAATGGCCACTTTCGGCGCCGAAACCGAAGCCGAAATTCGGTCGGTCTCTAGCCTAAACACAAGGTAACCAAAAGTGACAGACAATAATGATTGGACTAGTTTCGTGTTTTGTTACTACATTCTAACCACGCTACAGTGATCGGACTAGTTACGCAGTCCTTCCTATACAAGGCACATACCAACTCTAAAGCATTACCTAGTCCTATACAAGGCACATACCACCACTAAAGCATTACCTAGTCCTGCACAATGCACAAACCAACCCTAAAGCACAACCCGGCCCCGACTCAACACGTAGAATGTTGTCATAGCACAAGTACCAGAAGACAAGAGTTACCTTTCACGTTCTCTTCGATGGACACCCAATCGTCCTTGTCCAGAGCCTTGAAGCCATGGCGATGCTCCAACCACCGGTTTATCTTGGAGACTTTGTCCATCTGCACAAGACCAGGAATGATCACCTAGTGAACATACAGTTGAACGGGGTGCTGTCAAACAGATTTAGCAGTTCAATCGGCAGTGACACGGGGTTAAGGGGGAAAAAAGTTGGGTATAATCAGTAGCATCACTGGGACGATTTTTTTTAGGGGGGGGGGTTGCGGACCGTGCCGGGTGACACCCTTGTAGGGGGGTTACTCCAAATGAAAAGTTGCTAACTTTAGTTTGTTTTTTAACAGATCTAAGATATAAACAAGAGCAAGGTGCCTTCAGAAGTTTCACCACAAAGAACAGATTGCATCCGACCGGCTTGCCACCAGAGCAAGTGGCATCCGACCGGCTTGCCACCAGAGCAAGTTGCATCAGAGCAGGTTGCCACCAGAGCAGGGTGACTCGGATGAGGTCCGTGGAGAAGTCTGGAAAGGGTGGCACAATGAGTTTATCGCACTGAGTAGTGACACCAACCATAGACACGCCACTGTGTATACAAGAAACCTATCTTTTATCCGGAACAGAAATTGTTCAAAGCTGGTTATGACTTTTTTACTTTAAAAAAAAAAAAAAAAGAACACTTTTGAAATTTAGATTAGTTCATGTTTAAGACAGGACACAGTTAACGGTAACTCACTCTTATTTTAAGCACTGACGGGCAAGATTCAGGAAATACTGCCGCAAGATCTTTGGCCAACACAGCTTTTTCCTCTTCTGTCTTCCAATTCTCACGCGTACCTGGCAGCTCTGTGAACGCCTTCACGATGACTTTCTCCCATTGCCTCGACCCTTGGCCAAGTAGGACACCTTTGTACGCCATCTTTCTCCTGCCTCGTTTGTGAGGCTTGGCCTGGAGACCGACCTTAGGTTGCAATATAGGAAACAACTAGAGCTTAACCGGTGGTAGTTGTTGTTATTTTGTTGTTGTTTTTTTTTACACCGCGCCCGGGTATTTTGAGAAAATACCTGGTGGGTTTTTAAGTAATACACACACACACACACAAAAGTTAACTCCTCATTTTCTATAATATATGCCGGCCTTTTAACAATGTGCCTAAAGACAGTCCTAAACCTTGTTATAAAATATAATAGTCAGCTTCCCCTAAAGATTAAAAAAAAAAAAAATCAACTATTGACCTGAGTTCAACTGTCACGCATGACGCTCGCTGCTTGACAGCCTTTTCCCGCGCGCTCAGTACCATTGGTAGAAAACATGAGGAGTTGGGGCAAGGGCGGTTGAGGAGGCTGCAGGACACACCGGAAGCAAAATCTATAT
Source organism: Lymnaea stagnalis (assembly GCA_964033795.1). Lineage (NCBI taxonomy): Eukaryota > Metazoa > Mollusca > Gastropoda > Lymnaeidae > Lymnaea > Lymnaea stagnalis. Next base: position 382,182 of record CAXITT010000689.1, on the reverse strand, counting down.
ATAAGAGAGTATAGGTCCTGCATTCAGGCAGGGTTGATTATTGGATTAAGTGAAGTAATTCCAGTGGTAAATAGAATAGCTGGCAAGTGGAAACCCGTTTGCAGTGATTATTGCAGAAATTCCCCCCCTCCCTTCCTGGGGGCACTTAAGATTTTCGGGGGGGGGGGGCAGTGCCAGCAGTGCCAGTTGATTTATTGTTGGACATATTTTTGCTCCGGGGGGGGGGGGGGGCGTTGGCTTTTCCCCGGGGGGGGGGGGGGCGCGCTTGGCTTTCCCCAGTGGGGGGTAGTGCCCCCCCCTCCCGAGATATAGCTGAAAGAAACCATGCTCTTTTGTATGGCCCAGTTACCCAAACGCATATGACCTAGTTACCTAAACACACGTGACCTAGTTACTAAGAGCGTTATCTGAACCTACCGTATTTCACCGCATGTAGTGCGAAACTTTGATGGTAAACATGCTACTCAAAACAAGGGGTTCGCGTGGAAGAAGTTTTGTCTTTACCGGTGAACAATGTATAGGCATATTGATATATTGATGCAACTAAATCTTCTAGTCCTGGGGTCGGGAACCTATGGCTCGCGAGCCAGATGTGACTCTATTGATGGCTGCATCTGGCTCGCAGACAAATGTTCGATTATAAAAAAAAAGCCGCATTAATTTTAATGGTAAGAAATACTCATTAATGATTAGCAACAGCATAACAATATTATTAAAAGGAATTCAGAGACATAATTATTGCATTTTTAGTGTTGAAATTACACAAAATGCACACATTTTCTTGAATTTTTAGTTTGAAACATAATGTATGGCTCTCACAGAATTACTTTTCAAAATATGTTGTGCACATGGCTCTCTTACACAAAAAGGTTCCCAACCCTTGTTCTAGTCCACGGCTATCGTTCAGCAACCGTGCGCCCCTTGTATCAGCGCTTGGTAACACCAGTCGAGTGAGTAGCGTCCCTTTGACGGGACATCAGCACAGTTCTATTGGGTGCGACCACAGCTCATTTAACTATTAAAACGACGTAAAAGGATTTTGACAGTTTTATTACTTTTATTAACCACACTAATATTTGTTTCGGTAATTCGTATAGTATTATCATGGACAAAAAAAAAATCTAGGGGGGGGGGGGTTGTTTTGGTATGCCATCATACATGGATCGCATTTTACGCGGTAATCCACGGTACTAATCTAGACATTATATGATTATGACCCTTTCGGAAGACAAACAACACTCTTAACTCTCTGAAAAGACGAAAGCAAGTGCTTCTTAGTTGTGCTTCTTAGTTGTGCTTCATCGTTGTGCTTCTTAGTAGTGCTTCTTAGTAGTGCTTCTTGGCTGTATTTTCTTTCCACAAACGTTTGCCCGTGAAATACCATTTCTATAGAAATTATTTAAGACCCCCTGACATGACTAACCCATGTTATAAGTTAGGTCATGGTTTCCTCAAGTGTTTGTATATTTTTGCACCTCTACAAATCGTTTGACTACTCTCGAACCTCCTAGAAAAGTAGCAATGCATTTTACATTTGAAACAAGAAATACTCATTTACTTCTAGAGAACAATTAGTATGAAGCAAAATGTTATTGAAGATATGGATATGGAAGACACGTGACGGTGGGAGCTTCTTGTTTAGTGTGAAACAATGGACAGGCTACGCTGGGCAGGCTACTTAGAGGGAATGTCAAGTGACAGAGGAGTGAAGAGGGTGCACCACCAAAACCCCAGAGAAAAAGGGCTCAAAGATAGACCTAGGTCTTTTAAAGAGGCAATCGTTACTCCACTATTAAAGAAATCAAATCTTGATCCAAATGTGATGGAAAATTATCGCCCCATCTCAAATCTACCATTTATTTCTAAAATCTTAGAAAAAGTCGTTCTCCGCCAACTCCAGGATCACCTCACTCAGTTTAACTTGTTTGAACCATTCCAGTCAGCATACAGGGTGCATCACTCTACTGAGACAGCCCTGTTGCGCGTCGTAAACGACCTTCTGTCGTCTTGTGATGAGGGCAAGGTATCGATTTTGTCTTTACTCGATTTATCGGCAGCTTTCGATACGCTCGACCACGGCATATTGCTCCAGCGTCTGCAACAAACATTCGGTCTCACTGATACCGTCCTGTGTTGGTTCCGATCGTATCTGACTAATCGGGTGCAGTCAGTTATTTCAAACGGCTTGACTTCGAAGAAATCTAATATCGAATTCGGAGTACCCCAGGGCTCGGTCCTAGGCCCAGTGCTTTTCACGATGTACATTCAGCCACTGGGCGCAGAGATCAGGCAGTTTGACATGTTGTATCACATGTACGCGGATGATACACAACTTCATCAATCCGTGATCCCTTCTCAGTTCCCTCAGCTGCTCAGTATGACACAGAAGACAATGGAGTCGGTTAAGCACTGGATGACGATAAACAAGCTCAAATTAAATGATGATAAGACTGAGCTGCTCCCCATCGCGACCGCTCAGAAGCAAAAATCTGCAAATAACACTACATCCATTACTCTCTCAGGTGTGCGTATTGAGTTAGCTCAAACAGTGCGGTACCTGGGTGTCTACCTAGATGGAAGACTAACTTTTGAAAGTCATATTAACATGCTATGCAAGGCGATTTTTCTAGAGCTGCGCAGGATTAGTCACATCAGGCCCTTCCTAACAATTGATGCAACAAAGAGGCTGATGTCTGCATTTGTGCTATCACGCATGGACTATTGCAATGCTCTTATGGTGGGTCTTCCAGCTACGCTCCTGGATAAAATTCAAATAGCACAGAATAATGCGGCTCGCATTGTTCTCCGCAAACGCAAGTTTGACCATGCAAAAACACTTCTGAGAGAGCTGCACTGGCTGCCAGTGCGTGCTCGCATGGAGTACAAAATCGCAACTTTGTGCTACCGCTGCTTACATGACCTGGCGCCGTCCTATCTGAAAGAGCTGCTTATGCCTTATGTACCCACTAGAGAGCTCTGCTCATCCGATAGTGGCAAACTCTCGACACCACGTGTTTGCCTTGAGACTTACGGAAAGCGCACTTTCGCATTTGCTGGTCCAACAATTTGGAATGCCCTTCCTGTCGATCTCAGAAACAACCAGACACTGGAGTCCTTTAAAACCGATTTAAAGACACATCTATTTCGCAAACACCTTCTGGGATGATTGTCAACATTATTTTCCAGTTAATGCATAATGGCTGTGTTGCTTATGGTTGAAATGGCTAGAAAGACTTTGCCATTGTATGCTTGTAATTAGTTTTTGTCGTGTTGCGTTTGTTTTAAATGTGGTAAACTATAGATTTGTTTTTTGTTGACTTTGTACCGCGCTTCGAGCCTTTGGGGATGAAGCGTGTTTTTGAAATGAACTTTATTATTATTATTATTTATATGGATGGGTGATGTGGGGGAAAAAAGATCTACAGGTGCTGGGATTCTAAGCATGGAAAAGAAAAGCATAAGTTAGGTCTGAGTGGAAGGAAGTGGTGAGGCATGCCATAGCCCTACACGGGCTGCAGCGCCAAAGGGATGGATGGCCTGAGTGTAAGGAAGTGGTGAGGCAGGCCAAATCCCTACTACATGGTCTGTAGTGCCACAGGGGTGGATGGAAAATGTTATTGAAGAAATGCACAGAGCAGACATATGACGCAGAGCGCTTCTTGCCTAGTACGACAAGTTTCAGATGCCCCGAATGTCACCATTTACAATAACTTTTCCTAATTTAAAAAAACAACATGGGGTGGGGGTTAGAGAGGCCCCGAGGTGGGTTGGGGGGGGCGCTTCTTCTTTTGATCGCTTTCATTCATCTCTTAAAAGGAAAGTTTTACTGATTTTTTTAGAGTGGTAAACAAAAATCGAATTAACCCAGAGTACACGTGGTGTACACTGTACACTACCACTTTTAAACGTGAAAACAAACGGACACACACACACACACACTACCGGCACACAGTTACAGCCATCCTGTTGACGCTGACAGCAACAGCAGGTGTGTTGAAGATTAACGTATCGCGAGTGACCCAGTCACGTGATTTATTCATGCATCCACACATCTTGAGTAACAACCGCTCACAGAAGGTCGTGAGCAAGGAATTAGTAGTACCATTAATTATAAGTTAAATGGGCCTTTGGGCTTTAGGTCACGTGATCGACTCACCCAGTAACGGAAGCCGTCATTGCCGTGGATGCTCAGCGTTTCTGACGTCATTGCCTGACCCATGGTGTCAGCTTGCAGTTGACCAGTTAAGTTCAGCCCGTCCAGTGGCTATAATAAGAAGTGTAACACATGCACTCACTGATGAAGTCTCGCGGTAAAAACGAATGCATCCCAAAGCTCAGAAAGACACACTATCCTATGTCATGCATCGCTCAGTTGTTTACTAGGCGGAGGTAACTCACATTCACATTACTCTCTAAACAGGTGAGCCACCGCCCACCATAGAAAAGAAGGCGGGCCAACCACCGGTATCAGTATATAAGGGGAAAACTTATTCAGTCCCTTTGAACAATGTCGCAAACTTTAAAAAAACAACAACAAAAAAAAAAAAAAAAAAAAAAAAAAAAAAAAAAAAAAAAAAAAAAAATAAAAAAAAAAAAAAAAAAAAAAAAAAAAAAAAAAAAAAAAAACCAACAACAACAACAAAAGAACTCTTTAAACAAAACGCTAAAATGAATACTCCAAAGACAATGGTGAACGGTGGTGCGACTTGTCAACAGTCCCCGTGGAAATGACTGAGATAATCCACGCGTTTCTGGTCACACTTAAGTTAATGTACACACTTGATCGGTTATCGTGAAATATGAGGTTTGAGTGTCCGAACCAATGTCAACCGATATGAACTGCTGAACTGCGTGTGTAAAATTAGGCCTCACGTAACAACGTACTTGGGCTGAAACTGCGCTCTAGCATTGACCCCCACCATGCCCATGCCTCCACGCGTTATGTGACGTCAGTTGAACACACTACACAGCTAATCTATGAGACGTCAACATGGCTATCATACGCTGCATAGTTGATCACCATTAGCGTTAGACCAGTAGATTTTCCCCCACAACAACCCCCCCACCCCCTCATCCCCCCACAGGACACACATTGTTGATGGTTCCGTCCGTAACAGCAGATGATGGGCATTCCAATGGAGGCCTAGTGCTTTTTATTTTTTTTTTAGAAAGTTCTTAAACTAAGTTGGGCCAGGTGGGAGGGGGAGGGATAGAGGGGAAACAAGAAGGGACGCAGGGCAGTTTTTCAATGAGGTCACAAATACCTGTGTCACTGTCGGATTGATGCAGGCACAGGGGGGGGGGGGGCGTTGGTCAGCAAGACCGGAGATAACATCACTGAATCTGCACTGTTTGTTTACGTCCTCAGTTTATTCTTACCCTGCTTTTTACGTTCAAAAAATGATTTTNGATGGGCATTCCAATGGAGGCCTAGTGCTTTTTATTTTTTTTTTAGAAAGTTCTTAAACTAAGTTGGGCCAGGTGGGAGGGGGAGGGATAGAGGGGAAACAAGAAGGGACGCAGGGCAGTTTTTCAATGAGGTCACAAATACCTGTGTCCCTGTCGGATTGATGCAGGCACAGGGGGGGGGGGGGCGTTGGTCAGCAAGACCAGAGATAACATCACTGAATCTGCACTGTTTGATTACGTCATCAGTTTATGCTTAGCCTTCTATTTACGTTCAAAAAATAATTTTAACAGTATTTAATGTTGTTCTTATCCTGATATGTTGTTCTTATCCTGATATGTTGTTCTTATCCTGGTATTTAGGCCTACAACCTTATATCCCTATCCCGATTTATTGTTAAACAGAAACTAATAATAACACAAATTAAACAGCCCCTAAAAACAAGGTGTTTCCCCCCCCCCCCCCCCCCCCCCCCCCCCCCCCCCCCCCCCCCCCCGTATAAATCCTGTCCATGCATTTTTTAAATTGTTTTATTTGATATTAATATACGAATGTCTCACCCGCTTTTACATCGCAGATTTATTTCACCTTATTTCACCTTATTTCACCTTATTTCACCTTATTTCACCTTATTTCACCTTATTTCACCAGCTGTTTCAGAAAAACAAAAGAAAAATTGCGCGCCAAACGCACTTTTGCGATATCTTTTTTAAAAAGAAAGAATCTCATTTAGTGCAATTATCGGGAAGTTGATTCAGCGACATCCTACTTCCTTCATGTTCCCTTTGAACAACAGGGACAAGACCGATTTTTGGGGGGTTGGTGGCTGACAGTTTGAAAGAATGTGTTGTTGTCTGTAACATGGATCTCTAGCTTCCTCAGCCACCGACGCCAAGCAGTAGTGGTGGGCGGTACAAGCTCCTCCTTTGTCGATGTGAAGTCAGGGGTCCCCCAGGGATCAGTCCTGGGCACCTGTTTGTTCCTAGCATACATTAATGACCTACCCGAAAAAACTGACATCACAGACAAGACTGTTCGCAGATGACACAGCAATGTATAGGATGATCGCCAACAGATCTGACCAGGACCAGCTACAACAGGATCTCAATCTGTTAGCTGAGTGGGAGATGAGCTGGGACATGGAATTTCACCCTGCCAAGTGCCAGACACTATCAATCTCTAGAAGTTGTACTCCTCTACACTACCAATACGAACTGCACGGCCATATTCTTGAGCCAGTTTCCTCCGTAAAGTACCTGGGTGTTACCATTCAAAGAGAGGTCCGCTGGGACGAGCATTTTAACAATGTATGTAACCAAGCAAACCAAGCCTTGGGGTTCTTAATGCGAAATCTAAAGATTGGCAACTCCTGTGTGAAAGAAAGAGCATATAAAGCCTTTATCCGTCCGATTTTAGATTATGCATCTTCAGTCTGGGACCCATTTACCCAGAAGAGCATTGACAGGTTGGAGGCGGTCCAGCGACGAGCAGCACGCTTTGTCCTAAACCGCTACAGGAATACCTCTAGTGTTGGCAGCATGCTAGAAACACTAGGCTGGTCACCATTGGAGAAACGACGACGACAATCCAGGCTCTCCATGATGTACAAGATAAATAATGGGCTGGTCCACTGTTCCAGTATTAAACAGAAACTCGTCCCTCTCCCCCATTGACAGCGACGAGGCCATGACAGGCAATTCAGGCTCATACCAGCAAGAAGCCAGTATAGGAGCTGCTCATTCCTGCCCAAGACAATAAGGGACTGGAACCATCTTTCAAAAGGAACGGTTGAGGCGACAACACTAGACACATTTGTGTCTGTTGCCTCAAGCCTTCAAACCTCTAGTGCATGATTTCCTCATCACCACCAGTAACAGAAACATTGCAAATCCCATCTACATGCATAGGAGCCAAAATGATCAATGAATTGATCGTGGGCCCTTAAGATATAGAAGAAGAAGAAGTCCATGTGCCAAGTTTCAGCTCGGTGGGTTGACAGGTAGTGGGTCACTTAGCCGTCTGGATATTTTACCCCACAATAGGTTTGAGCTGATTATGTAACGGGGTGGGCGGGATTCTAAGAGGTAGTTTACGACTCTGTGTAAACAGAATGCTAATTACATAGCAGGAACATATTATAGGAACACAGTAGGAACACATTATAGGGACACGGTAGGAACACATTATAGGGACACAGCAGGAACACATTATAGGAACACAGTAGGAACATTCCATTGCAAAAGACAACACTAAGACTTGAATGGCCGAGTCTGTGATGAATGCTCCCAACCGTCGTGGTGGCAACTCAGCGCTGTCTGCAATGTGTTGCTTGCCCGTCATCATGGACGTCCGCAAGGGGGAGGGGGGGGGAAGCAAAACCTCCCCCTCCCTGGGTTTCGCTAAAATTTTGTCAAGTACATGTACTTTTACTAACATTTTCAAGCTTGAAAAATTTACTTACCCACACATTCGGTTTTTCAGTCATATAGCCTACTATAGCCTATTATAACCAACTATAGCTTACTAGAGCCTATTATAGTCTATTATAGCCTACTATAGCTTTCTATAGACTATTATAGCCTACTATAGCCTATTATAGCCTACTATAGCTTTCTATAGCCTACTATAGCCTACTATAGCCTATTATAACCAACTATAGCTTACTAGAGCCTATTATAGTCTATTATAGCCTACTATAGCTTTCTATAGACTATTATAGCCTACTATAGCCTATTATAGCCTACTATAGCCTATTATAGCCTACTATAGCATATTATAGCCTACCATTCTCTACTAGAGCCTACTATTGCCTATTACAGCCTACTATAGCCTATTATAGCCTATTGTACCCTATTGTAACCTACTATAGCCTACTATAACCTACTATAGCCTATTATAACCTACTATAACCTACTATAGCGTACTATAGCTTACTAAAGCCTACTATAGCCTACTATAACCTACTATAGCCTATTATAACCTACCATAGCCTACCATAGCCTACTATAGCCTTCTAAATCTTGACCATAATTTATTAATTTTAATATTTGTGTTCGTGGATAACCATTCAATGCCCATGACGTCATTTTCTGATTGTATAGAGTCTATGTCATTCGAGGAATTATGGTACAAACATTAATTTTAAAATTCTAAAATAATAAAAGGGTAACCACTCCACCTTTACCACGATAGGTATAGTATTTTTAAAAAAAAACAACAGATTTATTTAGCAGTGTATCTTATCAAATTAATTGAGTTGGTTTTTTCATCATCGGTTGCTTTGTGTGTTGAATACGATTATGTCCCCTTTGTTGTGTAAATTCCTAACAAGTTCCAACACTAAAAAACAAACAAACAAAAACATTTGCACACCCCCCCCCCCAAACCTACAAAAGCCTTCTGCGGACGTCCATGACCTTCACACATGGTCCCTGTAACTGTAACTAGTAGGTCATGTAAATTAATCACACGCTCGTAAAAGATACTAGCCTCCTTTCTAAGAAAGAAATATGCACTATTTTTTTCATCATCGGTTGCTTTGTGTGTTGAATACGATTATGTCCCCTTTGTTGTGTAAATTCCTAACAAGTTCCAACACTAAAAAACAAACAAACAAAAACATTTGCACACCCCCCCCCCCCAAACCTACAAAAGCCTTCTGCGGACGTCCATGACCTTCACACATGGTGCCTGTAACTGTAACTAGTAGGTCATGTAAATTAATCACACGCTCGTAAAAGATACTCGACTCCATTCTAAGATAGGAATATGCACTATTTTCTGCTTTATAGGGGGGGGGGGCACACCTAAAAATGTTGGGGACCATTGTGATTGTGCTCTCTCTCTCTCTCTCTCTCTCTCTCTCTCTCTCTTAAAGACCCCCTCCCCTCTTTCTTCTCTCCACATGTTGTACACGTGAATGACATAAGAAGCCAATAGAATCTGAAGCCACCTGTAGCATTACATAGCGCTTATTTCACTCATTCGATTTCCCTACCACCACTAAAGGGAGATGACGACATCGAAAATTACGTGGCTGGCGTAAAAAAAAGTTGCTTCCCTTAATTAAATTCCATTCTTCTACATTTCTAACTCCAATTTAATACCGAAAACTGTCGCTATGCCCTGAATTTATTTGTGGTGCATTCTCAACAAGTCTATTATAAATCATATAATTAAAATAACAGTCCATTTTTAAATAATTTCTGTCTAGTTTTACGTTTTTTTTTAATTTGTTTTTAATCCTCTGGTAGGCAGCTCAGATGACCACAGCATTCGGACATCATGTGTCCATTGGTCAACGCCTCAGTTCAAGAGGATCCTGGACACCTTTGGAAATGTTGGACATTATGTTTTCTGGCATTACCCATTTCCCCCACACCTTTTGAAATGTTGGACATTATGTTTTCTGACATTACCCATTTCCCCCACACCTTTTGAAATGTTGGACACTATGTTTTCTGACATTACCCATTTCCCCCACACCTTTGAAATGTTTGACATGTTTTATGACATTACCCATTTTCCCCACACTTTTGAAATGTTTGACATTATGTTTTATGACATTATCCAATTCCCCCACACTTTTGAAACAACTTCGTCAGATCACTTTAAAACAAAACCTGGGTTGTTCGACATGGCTATAATGAAACGTTCATTAAAATATCATCTATTGGAAAACCGTGCAGACGTGATCAGGTGCACTTGCAGTTGTAATCAGGTGCACTTGCAGGTGTGATTAGGTGCACGATTTGGCGCAATGAACAGTCATAGAGCCCACGTTTATAGTCTGAATGACTAGGCGGGTTGAAAAAAAAAATACATCATGTTCAAGTGAAAACGAAACTGGGTTTCGAGTAATTTGTATGTAAAAAACACAGTAGTGTGTCCCTTGCTGTGTTCGTGAGGAAAAGAGGGTAGTATTCTGCTGTATAGCACATTAAAATCAATTTCAGTGAGCACCAAAAATTTAAAATGAGCGTGCTGGTTTGGGGCCACGGCTCGTAAGTCTATTGCCCCTGAACGAGTATTATGAACTTTAACTCAGTCCAAAGTACGCCTAGGTCCAAGCTCGACCATTTTTAAATTATTTTTTTTGGGGGGGGGGGGGGATTCTGGTGGGGAGAGTTCAACACCGAAACAACGGAAATGACGTCATGTTCTGAGCTGTTACCATTGTTGGGTTTCGATTCAATTTGTCAACACAAAGAGTTGAAAAGGTGAACGAAACAAAACCACGTTGTTTGGTCACGATTCTAGTTTTTGGGGTTTTGTTTTAAGGGGAAAAAAAATGTTTGGAAGAGGGGAGGAGAGGTCTCATTCAAAAGATGAAGGATTTCTAGTGTTCTATTTTAAATGGAAACAGATGAAACGATTGAAAAGTGTGAATACATACATACATATAATAACATAGCTAGGCCAAGTGCACTACGGGGCAAGATTTTTGGAAATCTATGGACGACTACCAAACTGATCATATTCATATCATCTGGACGGCTACCAACTTATCATGTCATTTTTGGACGGCTACCAACTGATCAGACCATATGGACGGCTACCAACTTATCATATCACATGGCCGGCTACCAACTGATCATAGCATATGGACGGCTACTAACTGATCATATCATATGGACGGCTACTAACTGATCATATCATATTGACGGCTACTAACTGATCATATCATATGGACGGCTACTAACTGATCATATCATATGGACGGCTACTAACTGATCATATCATATGGACGGCTACTAACTGATCATATCATATGGACGGCTAATAACTGATCATATCATATGGACGGCTACTAAACAAGCCCAATAACTTTTACCACAATATAAATATGTTGACCCTTACATTACCCCCTCGCGTTTTTGGTGTGCAATGTCAATGTCAATGTCATTCATATGTGTACCTTGACTAAGTGGCCCCCGTACACGCACACAGACACATGAGTGATGCCATTAATGCCATAGGTGTCAACCTCATTAGTGCAACCGCCACCACCTTCAGCGTCCCCAAGAATTTAACGGTTACCCCACTTGGTCTGAGCTGATGGTCTGATCTGATGGTCTGATCTGATGGTCTGATCTGATGGTCTGATCTGATGGTCTGATCTGATGGTCTGATCTGATGGTCTGATCTGATGGTCTGATCTGATGGTCTGATCTGATGGTCTGAGCTGATGGTCTGAGCTGATGGTCTGAGCTGATGGTCTGAGCTGATGGTCTGAGCTGATGGTCTGAGCTGATGGTCTGAGCTGATGGTCTGAGCTGATGGTCTGAGCTGATGGTCTGAGCTGATGGTCTGAGCTGATGGTCTGAGCTTATGGTCTGAGCTTATGGTCTGATCTGATGGTCTGAGCTGAGGATATGATGGTGGTCTGATCTGATGGTCTGATCTGATCTGATGGTCTGATCTGATCTGATGGTCTGATCTGATCTGATGGTCTGATCTGATCTGATGGTCTGATCTGATGGTCTGATCTGATCTGATGGTCTGATCTGATGGTCTGATCTGATCTGATGGTCTGATCTGATGGTCTGATCTGATCTGATGGTCTGATCTGAT
>CAXITT010000689.1:347854-357988 GCA_964033795.1 Lymnaea stagnalis | reverse complement strand
AGCCCCCTGATCTAGATGACTTCCATCGAATCTAACTTCTAGGCCAGCCCCCTGATCTAGATGACTTCCATCGAATCCAACTTCTAGGCCAGCCCCCTGATCTAGATGACTTCCATCGAATCTAACTTCTAGGCCAAGCCCCCTGATCTAGATGACTTCCATCAAATCTAACTTCTAGGCCAAGCCCCCTGATCTAGATGACTTCCATCGAATCTTACTTCTAGGCCAGCCCCCTGATCTAGATGACTTCCACAGAATTTAACCTATAGGCCAAGCCGTCAACATTTTTTATCTTCTGCAGGCGACAACTCGGGTTTTCTTTTTCTTTTGCTCCTTTTGGGTTGACCCTTTTCTTACTATAGGTGGCGCTACAATTGTTTTATCCTCAGTCTTCACCTCCGTTACCGGCCTGTCAGTTATCTCCCTTTCATCACCCGATGACTCTTCACCACCAAGAGTCTGGCGACGTTCAGCTATTTCCTGTTCAGCCCTGAAATGATCACGGAGAAAAAAGTCAATGAAAAACAATATTAAAAAAAAAATAAATACGGTAATTATAATTACAAGTAAAACAAGAAATGGGGAAAGGGTTTATTAATTCAATAAAATAAATTTTTCACAAAAATAATTTTATACTTTCAAACGTTTTACTGAAATTTTTATTTTCATACAATTTTTTTAAAATAACATTAAAAAAAAAAATCATGGAGTTAAAATATTTATTTAAAAAGCATGAGCATAGTATTGGCTAATAGTAAAGCTATATCGTCATTAACTATACGAATCTATGTCGAATCCTGAACTACGTTGCTTCAGTTCATTATGAGCCGTCCTAAGCTTCGAGCCCGTGTTTTATTTCGACCGGTTGCCCCCGGAAGCTCCACCAATAAGCAATTTTGACCTGTCATTCAACTGCACTTTCAAACACGTCCCTGGCCAGCCACAGTTATTTCCCGACGGTCTCGTGCCCAGCGGCCACCTAATTAAATGCGGACAGCTAACACTTGGGAAATGTTAATGAAGACAAGAGCCTTAAGCACGCTAGGGATGCTTGACCCGCTAGGGATGCTTGACCAGCTAGGGATGCTTGACCAACGCCGACATCGAACCACTCCTCCGGTAGATTCCTGGCTCTAAACCCACCGTTGCGAACGTGGTTTCAACATCGGTGGTTCTCAGTGTGTACAAAAAGGATCAGTGGCCTCAGCATGCCTTATTTATTTTTTGTGACCTATACTATTATTAAATATTCGCAATCGCCAGTTAAATCTAATGTGTCCATGTTCATGTCAGCTTCAGTTTCACTCAATGTGTCCATGTCCATGTCAGCTTCAGTTTCACTCAATGCACAAAGAAAATAAAGAACAGTTAATTTCAAAATCAGATTTCAAACCAGACGCATCGCTCAAAATTAATTAAAACAACAATGAGGCGGGAAAATAGACGGAAATGGGTTGCCCCCGGTCTTACAGTAAATATATAACTTCTTTCTTTAATTTCTATTTATAAATTAAGACTTAAAAAACCCCAACAACAACAAATTAAAATTGGAGAGTTACATAAATTAAAAACAATAATGGATGGACACCTACTGTTGTAGGAACTTGACACATTCTTGATGGTCGTAGATTTCCGCCAAACGTTTTGGCGTGCAGCCATAGTTATCCCTCTTGTCGACCCTGACATTGGAAGCTTGGAGCGCCCTCAGAGCCGTGATTCTCCCAGACTCCGCGGCGAAATGGGCCGGCGTCCATCCGGTCACAGTTCTGGCGGTGCCGTTGGCGCCGTTGTCCAGCAGCAGCCGGACACATTCGACAAAACCTGGATGGAGAGATGTCAGTGGTCCTTTTAGTTATTCTGTTGACTTTCTTACCTCTTTCTCTATCCTTCCATTCCACACAATTTTTTCCCCCCATTTCGCTTGGACTCACCAACCCATTTAGCAGACACTCATTTTGTGACCGGTTTTCTTCAAGCAACACATACAGGTAACCTTCAACTAGGGACGCTAATGCCACTTTTTTCAAAGGGTTGGGGGGGGGGGGCAAAACCAAAACTTGGTCGGCTTGTTAAGTTGTTTATTACTGGAGGCGCCACAGGAGATATCAATTTAAATAAAACCTGCAAATTCAGGTGGGGGGGGGGGTCAATCACCCACCCTGACCCACTCAAAGGACGTCCCTGCCTCCACGTAACAACCATGTCTCACCATGACTTTCCGGCTAACTTCAGTAGGTCTATTCCATCAGTCACATTCGGCCTAATTTCTAAATTCCCTCCCTCCCTACCTTCTCAAATCAATTAATCTGATTCCACATTTAAAGCCCACCCACGTACACGCCTTTGACTGTGTTTCATCTTCATTTAACATACTTTTTTCCCTTCCAAAATAATCTACACACACACACCACACACATTCAGGTTTCTATGTGTAATATTCCACGGTTCAAAATCCACTTTTAAAAACACCCATGGCAGCAAACGGTTCACCTTTCTGACACGCCCAGTGGAGCGGAGTCTTGTCCCCCCAGTCTAAGTCCCCGAGGTTGACGTCAAACTTGCCACACTTGATGATCTCCTGCAGTGCGTCATAATCTCCTGAAGACGCGGCTTCGTGAATTTCAAGCTTCTCCATCGTCGTCATAGCTCAGCAGGCTTTTTCATTGGCTCGTTCCAAACAACCGGAAGTTACCGTGAGCAGACATTCGATGTTTCCCAGAAGCTCTGCGGTCTCGTAACGTTGATATCTTATTGAGATACACGCTTGTAAATTAAGCTTTAAAATATTACACTCGTATTAGTATATTATTATGCTTATTAATATCATGGCAGTTATAGCTCTAAAACAGCGGTTCTCAACCTGTGGGTCGCCACCCCTTTGGGGGTCGGACGAACCTTTCCCAGGGGTCACCTCGGACCATCTGAAACACATGTGCTCTACACTTAGTCTACAGTTATGACGTATCAACGAAAATAGACTTGTTGGCTGGGGGTCACCACAACATGAGGAACTGTGTTAAAAGGTCGCCGCATTAGGAAGGTTGAGAACCACTGCCCTTAAACGTAAAAAAAAAAAAAGGGTGTGGGGGGGGTAAGACAGGGCTACTACTATTTTAATATTAATCACCAAGTGTACTCTGTAACGTTACCCCCCCCCCCCACCCCGTTTACACAGTTTGGGAACTTCTGATTTATTATAAATATATCTAATCGAAAACCAATAATAAAAATTGGAATTAGAAAGGTTGAATAATAAATATATCTCTCTATATTAACCCGATCTGTTATTACCTATTTTTGTTAAAGGCGTCTCGCTGTCCGTGCTGCACCCTAAACGCCTTTTGGAATGTTTATTGTGTAGGTTACTGTAGAACAGGCCTGCACCACATACGGCTGATGGAATAGATAACATACCAACGTTAACTGTACAAACATGACTGTACAAACATGACTGTACAAACATGACTGTACAAACATGACTGTACAAACATGACTGTACACACATGAATGTACGAACATGACTGATTGAATAAACAACATAGGCCCTACTATGTTAACTGTACGAAATTGTTTGATTGGATACACAACATACTGATGTTAACTGTACAAACATGACTGACTGAATTAAAAACGTACTAAAGTTAACTGTACAAACATGACTAAATGGATAAACAACACACTGATGTTAACTGTACAAACATGTCTAATTGGATAAACCAGAAGCCATGCTAATCGTACGAACACGAATGGTCGGATACACAAGATACTCTGTCCACTGTACAAACATGACTGACTGATAATATACACAACAAATACTAATACAACGAACTTAGTTTATTTTGCCTACCTGATTTAGCTCCGTATATTTAGCCTGTGCTGAACTTCGGGAACAGGAAAATCCTTACCGTGTGTAGCACAGACGCGAGGCATGAATTTATCGATTACAACTAATCTATCAAACTGAGATCAGTTATCGATCCCCCCCCCCCCCACCTCTTCGGTTCTAATATATTACGCCTTAGTGGAAGACATAACTAAGGGGTGGCCAACCTTTACAGCAGGCAGGCCAAATTTCAGAAATAATATTTCCTGCCGGGNTTACAACTAATCTATCAAACTGAGATCAGTTATCGCTCCCCCCCCCCCCACCTCTTCGGTTCTAATATATTACGCCTTAGTGGAAGACATAACTAAGGGGTGGCCAACCTTTACAGCAGGCAGGCCAAATTTCAGAAATAATATTTCCTGCCGGGCCACGCACCTAGTTTATTTTGTTAATTAAAGTAAATAAGAAAGCGTGCTAAAGCTTTGACCACATCGTCGCATACCAGTTCAGTAGGTGAGGTCGTGTCAAAAGCTTCTCTGGTTTAATGTACAAAAAACAAAAACAAAAAAAACAAGAAATATGTTTTTTTAATTTTTTTGAAGAAAATAAAACACAACTGAGCATCAAACACATTTATTAGACTATTTACAAAAATAAAAAATTTAACAGTGAGACTTCTGACTTTGTTTTGCAGAACTAAGTGCATCAAAATTAATCTCGAGTGATGTTGTCGCTACACGCAAACAGCTTTCAAAATGAACATCGGTGATTCGTGTTCTCACGTGTGATTTGACGTGCTCCACACGCATAAGTGTGTCCAAATAGCGAAATCATCGACAGAGCATGTTTGTAAAACTCATGATATTTAATAACTTATCCATGTTTTATAGAACTTTTCCAAACCAACTTGTTGGAATTTCTCCAACACATTTCACAATGTTCCACATGTAATTTTCCTGGTAATACATTCACGTCAACCGCGAATGGCGTTGCAAATACATCGTGTTTTTTTGTTTTTTTTAAATCCTGAAATCGGTTTTTAAATTCGAGGTTCAAGTCAGATATCAAAGAAGCATATTTATCCGCCGCCTTCTGTGTGACGTCTGGTTGCCATCACAATGTAGGAAAGTGAGTCAAGTTTTTTTTCTCCTCAGCTGTTGTTCCCAAAGACCAAGTTCGTATGAAATGTAGAAATATGTTCATAATCTTATCAATTAATTGATATTTCCTTTGAATAGAGGATTATTAACGTCATTTAGGTGGCTAATTCTATCGACCAGAAATGCAAAGTCACAAACCCAATCTTTGTTTTCAAACTCTGGGATACTTATTGACTTGCTGGCAAAGAATTATTGAATTTCTTGCTGCAAATAAAACGCGCCTTTTTCAATATTTTGGCGCGGGTCAGCCATCTTACTTCTGCATAAAATGTAGCGTCATTACAATCTGAATCCAAATACTTTAGAAATTCTTGGCACTGACGGTGATTCAACCCGTTTGACTTAATGAAGATCACAATTGGGACGAACACTTTTATGGCATGGTCCATTTTGAGGGACTTCGAACATAAATTCTCCTGATGAATAATGCAATAAAAATTTAGCATTGAAGTAAGACCGACTTTGGAGGCCTCATTTTCAATCAAACTTATCAAACTAAGCGTCAGTACACACGATCAAATTAGCCACAAATTTCGCGTCAAATTTGTGTATGAATACACACGATCAAATTAGCCACAAATTTCGCGTCAAATTTGTGTATGAATACACACGATCAAATTAGCCACAAATTTCGCGTCAAATTTGTGTATGAATACACACGATCAAATTAGCCACAAATTTCGCGTCAAATTTGCGAATGGACGCACTATTCTGTGCGTGGTTTCTTTTTATTTTTATTTTTTTGTGACAAAAATGGGAATTTGATCAAATAGTAATTTGAAAGTTGTGACAAGGCTTCATACAAAAATTGCATCAAATGTATGATCGAAAATTTGATCGTGTGAACTGACGCTTATTTGCATGTTTAGTCTGGTAGCAGTGGCGACGGGTCCCAGGACCTGGTAAAAAAACTTGGGACCTGGCAAATGACCTGGTAAATTTTTATTTGTTACTAATATTGTATAAATGCTCATTAAGCGTAAACTACATTACATGTAAGAGAACTTCCATTTTAAAGGCCTTTTATATTAAAATTTTTATCAAAAACAAAAGTCAATAATGGGTTAAGTTAGTAGATTAAAAATATTACTTAATTTTATTTCAACATTTACCATTTCAAGGGAATAGACTGGAATAATAATTTTATTTCAACATTTACCATTTCAAGGGAATAGACTGGAATAATAATGGAATGTTAAAGGCAATAACGTTTAATAAATACATTTTATTTTTAATACATTTATTTGGGACAGCCAAATTTTTTAAGACCTGCAAGGGACCCGACATGTTAAATTTGATGGCGTCGCCACTGTCTGGTAGTACCCTTTTATGTTATACTCTTTCAAAACAGAAACAGATTCGTTGCGTATCAAGTATATGGGTTTTGTTTTAATTTCCATGAAAAAATAGATTATGGTCGGTCTAAGGTTGTTGAGGTTCTGCAGCACTGAAGCGTGGCGTGTTGCCTTACATCTCATATCCTAAGAGCTGTAACAACAGCAACTCACAAAAGTCCAGTCTGCATGTTGAGCACACAAGGAATAGGAAGACGATAAGAGGAAAGGGAGATAATTCATGTTAAACTTAGTAAAAATGAAATAAGAACACCATCCTACCAAAAAAAGTAGAAGAGAATAAAGCATTTATTAGGGTAAATTAGACTGTATATTCCTACATATAAGTACAGGAGAATAAAGCATTTATTAGGGTAAATTAGACTGTATATTCCTACATATAAGTACAGGAGAATAAAGCATTTATTAGGGTAAATTAGACTCTATATTCCTACATATAAGTAGAAGAGAATAAAGCATTTATTAGGGTAAATTAGACTGTATATTCCTACATATAAGTAGAGGAGAATAAAGCATTTATTAGGGTAAATTAGACTGTATATTCCTACATATAAGTAGAGGAGAATAAATCATTTATTAGGGTAAATTAGACTGTATATTCCTACATATAAGTAGAAGAGAATAAAGCATTTATTAGGGTAAATTAGACTGTATATTCCTACATATAAGTAGAAGAGAATAAAGCATTTATTAGGGTAAATTAGACTGTATATTCCTACATATAAGTAGAGGAGAATAAAGCATTTATTAGGGTAAATTAGACTGTATATTCCTATATATAAGTAGAAGAGAATAAAGCATTTATTAGGGTAAATTAGACTGTATATTCCTACATATAATTAGAAGAGAATAAAGCATTGATTAGGGTAAATTAGACTGTATATTCCTACATATAATTAGAAGAGAATAAAGCATTTATTAGGGTAAATTAGACTGCACATTCCTGTATAGAACAAGAGGAGAAAAAAGCATTTATCATGGTTGCATGGGTTAATCAGCAAATAATCGGGTTGTTGGCAATTTTGAGCCATAATCGATCTTGTCCCCTCTAAAAGCCGAATAATCAGCTAACTGTGGGGGGAAAAAGCTTTCCAGATTCATGAAGAAAATCTAGATATTTTAAAAATATAATCATACATTTTTATGTTGGAGTCTTTTCAAATTTGTACATAATCAGATAGGTGCAAGAGATGAATGTGCTTGTACACTTAAGTTGAGGCGGATAAATCAGTATCCAGCCCCCTTTTCCGATTTGTGCAACCGTAATTTATTCTTATATTTAATTGAACAACCCATGAACAACAAGGTTTTCCGTCTAAATCCTTTCTATGCACTCTTACTATATATTAATAGTCTCATCTCCTACCCGCTTTTACACCGCAGATTAATTTCACCAACTATATCAGGAAAAAACCAAAAACATTATGCGTCAAACACACTGGCAATATATAAAAAAAAAAAGAATCTCATTTAGCGCAGTTATCTGGAATTTTATGTTGTGAAATCAGCGTCATCATATTTCCTTCTTCTTCCCCTAGAAAAACAGGAAAATCCGATTTGACAGGAAGTGTTGTCATCTGCAACGAGTCTATGTGCCAAGTTTCAGCTCGACAGGTTGACTGAAAATGGGTTCAATAAGCAGTCCAAACAGAGAATTATTATCATTTTGTGACAGAGCTGTACAAAATAATATAATGTCAAAATGTAATTTCTTGGTATGATGAATCTTCCACTTTTCAAATGAGAACATGAAGAGGAAATAGTCTGTGTGGCTCATCAGGAATTGTGCAAGGCGTCGTGCAGTAGCATATTTTTGGACATCACGAAGCTTTGAATATGAAATTAGTTTGTGTTTTACATTTTTAATGCAATTATAATTTTTTAAAATAAATTACAGGAACAAAGTGGTGTCATAAAGTCTGCAAGATAACACCATCAAAATGTTTAAAACAGTGAAAGTAAAAAATTGTAAAAAACCACCAACTGGAGTCTCAGCTTAAAAACTGGCAACAGAAAGAAAGGAAACAAAGTCATCCTGTATGTTATGCATTTATTGGTTGTTTTTTTTTCTTGTAATTTCTATATAGTTTTACATTTTTTTAATATCCGGATTTAATGTTTATAACTATACCACACACACACAGCCATACTCATGCATATGGGAAAAAATACGACACAAATTTTCTGAAAGACATCAAAATGTACAATTAAAACCAGAGATTTTCAACATAGGCCTACAGACAACCAGTGACTTTAAATAGCAACAGAAATGGTATAGATGGATATGTACAGTTTGACTTTAGCACTGACACCAGGACTTGACGGATTATGGGGAGAACAACAAGGGGAAACAAAACTGTTGATCACATGGGGCCAAATCAAGAACACGAAATATTTAGTTATTCAGTGGGATTATCTCAATTCATTCTTTGATATTCTCTCTACTTTTTAATTAATTAAAAAATATATTTTAAAAAAAAATAATAATTTTTTTTTAATGACACGGGGTGCGCAGTCATCAAATTTACACTTGAACTTTCATCGGTGTTTCTAGTTGACTCATAAATGAAAATGTCTGTAAGAGGTTCTTACAGGATTTTTATCACTTGATACTTTTACATTCCAACAGACGTGACAACGGATCTAAACATTCCAATGTTATAGTCGAGTTCTGTTTTGTTTTTGTGTTTGTGCGTGTGTTAACTGAAACCTAAGTTTAATTTTGCACCCAGTAATTATCTGCAGTTATTGCTTTACAAAGCAAAATAGGATTCTGTTAAAAAACAATTTATTTCTAGGTGAGGAAATATAACGAGCGAAGTGGGGCTCGTTATTTTCACTCCCATGGTCATTTGAATTTTTGCCCTTTAAAATACATTTGAATGCATACAATTTAAATGTCAATGTCACACACAGCCACACTCTTAAGTCCAATGTTTACATTTTCACCCGATCCAAACTTGCACCAATACCTCATACTCACAATAATGGTCCCATACCAAAAGTTACTGCCTTATATAGAGACTGAGACCAAGGGAAAGATGAAGAGATGATGATACAACATAAAGACATAATATTATGGTCTGATAGTTTTCAGTGTTCAATAAATTAAATGCATCAGGTCAGGTCAAGCACAGCTGGTTACATTTATTATTTCAATGAAAAAACAATTTTTGGGCCTGTCGTTTGGAGAGTGAGGGGCAGCGTTGAAAAAATATATTTTCGGATCAATCCAGCATCATAGAAAGATGCCTTGTCAAGAAAGATCTTCAACTTTAAGCATTTCTATCCAGCGCCGGATTAAGACCCCTGGAGGCCCCTAGGCAGTTGACATTTCCCCTCAAAAAATGACATCTTAATGTCATATCAGGAGTGGCATCGCTAGAGTTTCTGCCACCAAGAGTGGGTCAAGCTTTTTGTCGCCTCCTTTAAAGTAAACAATCTTGGCAGCTGGCCAAAAATGCTGCCTCTCATAAGACAAAAAAGCGCAGCTCGGGGCGGACCGCCCCCCTCCCCCCCACCAACCGGCTGCCTACGCCACTGCATATCAATTAAGGGTACTTTGAGTTTCAATAAAAGTTTTGTTTCAATGGCCATCGCAGGAGGTCTGCAAACCCAACGGCTGCAGGTATTTTTAAGGGGTCAGAGTTGTGATATATTATAAAATGAAACAATCAACTTTGAATGCAGAGGGTATCAAATCATAAAGGGGGGGGGGGGGGCCAACAACAAAAAGCCCCTTACCGCAAATAAATCGAAAAACTTTTAAATTTTTTTTTAACTAAAAATTAAA
>CAXITT010000689.1:309501-339621 GCA_964033795.1 Lymnaea stagnalis | reverse complement strand
GGGAGGGCTTTCATTGGGGCGGGAGGGCTTTCATTGGGGAGGGAGGGCTTTCATTGGGCAGGAGGGCTTTCATTGGGGCGGGAGGGCTTTCATTGGGGAGGGAGAGCTTTCATTGTGGCGGGAGGGCTTTCATTGGGGCGGGAGGGCTTTTATGGGTGCTGGGCATCAGTTTTAAAGTGCTAAAAATATCAATCTAATAAATAAAATGTTTAGTCCATATGCACAAGTGCCTGTACGCTTATGTGTATCAAGTGGAACCAACAAGTTAAAAAAGAACTACAAACGTCTAAGTTTACTTCGATGGATTATCTTGAAACTTAAACATTTTTAAAATCTTTACAACACTCTGCATTTCATCAGATTTTTAAAATTTAAATAATTTCTACATCTTTGTCCGGGAATGGCGGCCGAGAATCTTCATAGAACCGCGTCGGTGATCCAGGTAAACGGAGAACAAAGGTAAATTAACAAACTGGTAACGTCAGTCAACATGTAACTGGACACCATGAGATTATGACAGGTTCCATCACACATTACAATTTGAACTGGTACCAGCTGCTACAACACATTTATGTAGAGCTATTTCTACACAAAAATACAAGACAGGAAGGTTTATCATGTAGTAAGAGCAATGACATTTTTATTATACATTTATAGCAAAGCATTGTGCCCTGACATCCCTCTGAAGTGAATTCTATTATTTTTATATTGAACATTTTTAAATTGCGATTAAGAAGAAAAAAAAATTGAATCACAAATTTTAATGAAATAGCTTGAGAAGACTTTAATTAATTACCTAAACCGGCTGTAGTCAACCTGTGGGTTGTGACCCCTTTGGGGGTCCCATGACCCTTTCACAGGGATCGCCTAACACCATCAGAAAAAACATACACTCTACAGTTATGAAGCAGCAACGAAAATAGTTTTATGGTCGGGGGTCACTACAACATGAGGAACTGTATTAAAGGGTCGCGGCATTAGAAAGGTTGAGAACCACTGACACCATCTTTGAGCAGGAAAAAAAAAAGGGGGGGGGGGGGCAATTTGAACCCACCTTTTCACTTTTCAAATATTTAATGACATTCAAATTGATTTTTAAAACCAAATAAGCACAATACTTTAATTTTTATCAACTCAGTTCTTTCTGCTTCCTACCCAACACAATTTTTGTTTGCTTGATCCTCCAACTCACGCAATCTCACTACATATTATTGATATTTATGGTGTCTGACCATAAATTAAGTCACCATTTCCCCCACTAAAAAAAAAAACAAGTTCATGCCTAAAACCAACATAACAAAATTCAAACAGTTGCTAAAGTATGCATGACCACCCGATCAATGTGATGCTTTTTCAACTCACTCTAATTCAAGATGAGCCTGCTCTGGCCCCCGGCTGGAGGCCACCTCCTGTGAAATGCCCTCGATGTCTATGCTCAGCTGAGCATCGTGACCGGTGACCGCCTCGTTGACCACCTCATAGTCACCCAGCAGGGAGCTGGAGTCTGAGATCTCAATGGTGGCCAGACTGCTCTCGTCAACTGCAAAACACGATATTTCTACACTAGAGGGAGGGATTACATTTCTCCCACTCAGCCACACCATTTCTACAAAGAACACTCATCTTATTTAAACGCAGACTTCATTTCATGTTCCATGCATCTTACACGCACCGTTTCAGATACATTGTGATGGTGGTGGTGTGGCTCATGAAGATTCATAAATTCATTCACACTTAAATTTTTCTTTGAGAGTATGTCAACAAAGAGGATACAAAATATATTTAGTGTACATTCTATTTAAACAACTTATTAGTATCTTAAGGTAAAGGATAAAAGTGCAATAAATAGCTTATTAATTTGACTTTACATATCAAAATTTTGAATGCCTATTTATAGTGTTAACTTAAAAGGGAGATAACATCTACAAGCTTCTACGACATTTGGTGCCATCTTAAAAGAAACAAGGCTATTCATATTATTGCAAAATATCATTTTCTCCTTCACTGCTGTTTAGATAGCAACTTGATTTTAATGCAACATTTTCATTAGAAGAAAGGACTCAAGCCACAGATGAAAGAAAAGCTTACTTCTTAAGTTCAATGGCTTCAAGATGATTTCATCTGAACCAACTTGTGACAACATCTGTTCAGAGAGATGTGGCCTGAGTGCCATCACCATCACATTGTTCACAGCCGTCTGAGTAGCCTCGTTGTCCCCTACTGCTCCCAGGAAGTCATCGTCTAACAACGATGATGACAAAGATGAGGAGGAGGCTGAAAATAAATTTAAATCACCTTCAATGGGGCCGATTTTTAAAAAAACACAACTCTTTGTATTACACTTTTAATGAGCTAATGATGTAAACGATATTATACGTAAACAAATACTTCAAATATGTAACATCTCAGATGTATTATTTCTTTTGTTACATTTTTAAAGAACACTAGACATTTTTAACATTACTTAATTTAAAGGAAGTTAAGGTATTTTTGAAAGTAGGACACTCCTTTATCCTACATAAAGATATTGCATAGAAATTTAGAGCGAAAAATAATACCATAAATTTATTGTGAGAAAATCAAGATTTAATGACAGAGCACAAAACTTGAGATAAGATGCTTTTATTGATCCAAATAAATGGAAATTGCATTGCACATATTGTTTTCAGCCTTGAAAGTCTTTGTCTGAGTATTTATGTCCTCTAAAATTGGTCAGCAGCGAGGCGTTCAGTTAAACATCAAACAATTATGGTAAAATTCACAGTGTGCTCCGAAGAGCGCACATTGACATTTTCAGCAGAGTCAGGGCTTATTGTTCAAACAACAGAGTCCCCGGCCTTATCCCCAAGGTCTGTTCAAATAATAAATCTATTTAAATAAATATGTTCCCATGAACATATTAATTAAGTCACAACAGGTATACCTTGAAATGTTCTTTTAAGCTGCTGTAGCGCGCTGGCAGATAACACGGGCATTGGCCACTCAAACTGTGTGTGCGTCTCTCTCAGTGCGCTGACAAAGTCCTCCACCTTACCAGCTCTCACCCTGTTATGTAATAGATTAATCAGTTCTTTAAAAAACTTTAACCGAGTACTTTCAGAAGGGAGAGGGCGCTCGCCAAAGGAGCTTACGATTGGGTTCTGAGCCGTTACCCGGCTTCTGATAAAGCAATAGTTCTCAACCTTTCTAGTGCCGCGACACCTTAATATTGTTTCTCGTGTCGTGGCGACCCCAAGCCACACAATTATTTTCGTTGCTACTTCATAGCTGTCAGGATATATGTTTTCAGATGGTCTTAGGCGACCCCTGGAAAAGGGTCCCGCGACCCCCCAAAGGTGTCGCGACCCACAGGTTGAGAACCGCTGTGATAAAGCAATAGAAGCTTCAGAAGAGAAGAGTTAGACAAGAGATGAATAAACAGAAGAAAAGATGTTGGACAAGAGATGAAGAAACAGAAGAGAAAATGTTGGACAAGAGATGAAGAAACAGAAGAGAAGATGCTGGACAAGAGATGAAGAAACAGTAGCTGTGGAACAAAACACAAAATTAATTCAGTAAACTTGAACCAAATACGCAAACAATTTTCAAGTCTCAGTAAAATCAACTTGTTTTGCTCCACAAGGAATAAAATAGACAGCCATGAGTGAACTTGGTCAAATGCTCAGGTAACAAGCCACAGGCATCAAACCACAGGTAAGAAACCACAAGTGACAAACCACAGGTGACAAACCACAAGTAACAAATTAAAGGTGACAAACCACAGGTGACAAACCACAGGTAACAAACTACGGGTAACAAATCATGGTAACAAACCACAGGTGACAAACCAAAGGTGAAGAACCATAGGTAACAAACCACAGGTAATAATAATAATAATAATAAGTGGTCTTATATAGCGCGGTACCCCGGCCTAGGGCTGGGCTCACCGCGCTGTACATAAATATAGCAAAGAGGCATAATCATAATATTAAAATAAAATACATAAATGAAATAAAAACAACATATAAGCAAAACAACACCATAGGTATATTCATCCACCCACACCAGACATTTTTACAAGGAAACCCATGTACGTTTATCGGTTTATAGGAGGGGAATCAGTCAGGGTAGTATAGTTTAAATAATAATAATAATAAAGTTCATTTCAAAAACACGCTTCATCCCCAAAGGCTCGAAGCGCGGTACAAAGTCAACAAAAAACAAATCTATAATTTATCACATTTAAAACAAACGCAACACTACAAAAACTAATTACAAGCAAATAGATGTGTTTTGAGTGCAGTTTTGAAGGCCTGTGTGGTTGTTATATTGCGGATGTGTAGTGGCAAAGAATTCCATTGTTTGGTGGCGCAGAAAGAGAAATATCGTTCACCATGTAACAAACCTAAGGTGACAAACCACATGTGACAAACCAAAGGTTACAAACCACAGGTACCAAACCACATCAACACAACTCAGGCTGGCTCGGGATATAAATGTCTATAATTCTATGGAAGATAACCAAGCTAAAAATATATGACCCAATTTGAAATCCTTGATGGTGGCACAGCTTGGCATAGAACAAAGAACAAAAAAGTTAAAATATTACATGCTGCACTCACCTTTCTCTTTTTAACCAAGATACAAATTGGAAATCCTCCATGTTGGCAGCGAAATAGCCCAGAGTCCGAATCTGATTGGATTCCAAGAGCTTGCGCGCATGACGAGACAGGATTAAATCTATGTACACCTGCTCGGCTGTTGGCTCTGATGGTTTTGATTTGGCGGCAGGCCTGAGAGAGAAAGGTGAAACCGTTTATTTTATTGTATGCTAGTAATGTCACGTTAATGTATCACTCTGGTCAAACAACTCATTATATTGTATGTCAATAGTGATACTATATGGTATATATTTTCAATGTATTTATTATTAAAAATTGCTGGAATTTATATTCATTTTTAAATATGGTGCCCATCATAAAATGTTTGGAGACCACTGGATGGTTTCATTTACAGAATTAACACTAAGCATGTGAGTTAAGACACCAAAATATGAATCCAAAATGACGTGAGATCCACTGACTCACCATTCCACCAACCTCTTTCCTGCACTGATCAGTGAATCAGACACTGTGTGCTTGGCTTTCTCCTTCTGTGCCAGCTTCACCTCTCTGGGCTCAACAATGCTGGACGTCCTCATGCGTCCCACGTTGCTGACGTTGGTGTAGTTGTAGCCCGCGTGGCTGGCAGGCGACAAGGGCGGACTGGCGGGAAATGCGGATGCGCCTGACAATCGGGAAGTCGCTGGGGCCTCTGCTGGTTCGGACGAGTCTGTCAATGAGGCAACACATTTTTTAAAAAAAGGGAAACTAACACGTGAACATTATTCAAGTACTTGTTAAGCAAGACACTGAGGTGAAATAAATAATTATATGTAAAGAATAATGATAAATATGCCATTATATTTTAAAATATTATCATTCAGCACTTTCTGTTTGAGAGTTACATTTCTCACTTACATTTAATTTCAATAAGTCATTTATTAGCTTAACATGACAACTTTTAAAATTTTATATATGATATTACACATTTCTATTGTACTGGACAATTGGAACAAATGTAAGTCCATTTTCAATTTGCTATTTGTCATTCATTGGTAAATAAAATAAAAAATAAAAATCTGATCTGACCTATTGCTTTGAGGAATCTAACCAAGTCTCTGCACAGCTCCCAGTAGCCTCTGTCCAGAGCTGAGTCCAAGAGGATTGTGGCGTGCTGAAAAACAGGGTTGGATTTTTGTTTAAATACAGATTTTACAGGTACATTTCAGGTTTGTTGTCTCTTACTATTTCTAAATATCACTAAGAGATGTAACAGCCTGTCTTAAGACTAGCATTGACATGTACAACGTGTCTGCTGACTAACATTGACATGTACCAACCTGTCTGCTGATTAACATTGACATGTACCAACCTGTCTGCTGACTAGCATTGACATGTACCAACCTGTCTGCTGACTAACATTGACATGTACCAACCTGTCTGCTGACTAGCATTGACATGTACCAACCTGTCTGCTGACTAGCATTGACATGTACCAACCTGTCTCCTGACTAACATTGACATGTACCAACCTGTCTGCTGACTAACATTGACATGTACCAAAGTGCCTGCGGACTAACATTGACATGTACCAACCTGTCTGCTGACTATAGGTTTCTCCAGATTTTGTAAAATGATGAGGTAAGTTGCTGCAGTTTCTAGGTTCCCTTTTAAAAGACATAACTGGGGACAAAAATTAATACAAATCGTTTATAAAAAACCATATGAGACATGCATCAAAGAATTACAGAAATACAAATACTGATTTTACCTTAACATTTAAAGTACAGGGGGGTTAGATGTTAACAGCTACAATCTGTACCACAGGAATAGTTGGGGCGTTAGAGGTTAGATGTTAACAGCTACAATCTGTACCACAGGAATAGTTGGGGTGTTAGAGGTTAGATGTTAACAGCTACAATCTGTACCACAGGAATAGTTGGGGTGTTAGAGGTTAGATGTTAACAGCTACAATCTGTACCACAGGAATAGTTGGGGTGTTAGAGGTTAGATGTTAACAGCTACAATCTGTACCACAGGAATAGTTGGGGTGTAATTAAGAAAAGATTATTATAACCGCTACTATGTAAATATCAGCTGCTCCCTTCTTAAATCCAAAGTAACTCAGCTGGCCCTTACCTCAAACAAGTCTTTAGGGGGACCAACTGTAGAGAAGAGATAGGGCCAGAGCGCCACCTCAGTTTTCCTGGCACAATGCACAATGGTCTGGAAGAATTCTGGAAACTCTTGAATAAATGCAACCACTCTTGGCAGTAAAGGATCTGAAACGCCATGTTTATTTTAGAGACGACTTTTTTAACGAAAGAACTTACAAGAATGGTGAAGTGGGTAGTTATAATTTAATCCCCAGGATAAGACGCTGATAAGCAGAACATTACTAACCTGGTATAGGCTCCTTAGATGTGGCTTCCGCCTCTAATACTTCATGTAGAAGCAGCTCAAGGACATGGGGGAAGTAGGTCAACTCTTTGCAGCTCCGGGCAAGGTCAAGCGCATTAACTCCCAAGCTAAGAAACAAAGATATTCAATGTGTTTGATTTAGGAATATTCAGAGCATGGAGAGTAGGGTCATGGCTTGTTGTCCTTGGAGTTTATAATTAACAAGAAGGCAACATTTGTAAATGCTTATTTAGAACAATGAAATATAGTTTTTATAGCCAATAAATAAAGGGGAATCATATAAACTGATTTGTGGCACAAAGAATAAAATAGAGCCAGGCATATTGGACAAACGCAAAATGTGGCTCAAAGAATAAAATAGAGCCAGGCATATTGGACAAACACAAAATGTGGCACAAAGAATAAAATAGAGCCAGGCATATTGGACAAACACAAAATGTGGCACAAAGAATAAAATAGAGCCAGGCATATTGGACAAACGCAAAATGTGGCACAAAGAATAAAATAGAGCCAGGCATATTGGACAAACGCAAAATGTGGCACAAAGAATAAAATAGAGCCAGGCATATTGGACAAACGCAAAATGTGGCACAAAGAATAAAATAGAGCCAGGCATATTGGACAAACGCAAAATGTGGCACAAAGAATAAAATAGAGCCAGGCATATTGGACAAACGCAAAATGTGGCACAAAGAATAAAATAGAGCCAGGCATATTGGACAAACGCAAAATGTGAAGCTCAAGATGGAACTAGGAGACAAGAACCATGAGGAGAGTGTGTAAAGGATTTTGTCACGAAAAACTCAAAGAACATACAGAAAAATACACTGGATATAAATAATTAATTGATTATGCCAACATTTGATAGACATATTTATTTTCAGAGTAGCCAACAGAGTTACTGAGTTCATGCTTATAAATTTGTCAGCGTAAAGTTTTAGAACTCACTGCTCTCTACTTACTTTCTTCTGAGAAGCTGTCTAAGTATATGATGAAGATAGATTTGACTCTGAAATGTTTAATGAAGCTGGTGAATATAACTAGGAAATGGCAGAATGTTTTTAGTATGATAGACGCCAATAGAGATAAGAAATTGCTTTGACAGTAGAAATAACAACATCAATTTTTTTTAAAAGTACTTTTTCTTTCTAATCCAAAATACTTTGAAAAATAAAAATAAAAGGCTTTTTCTATTATTTACAATTTCAAATAATTAAAAAAAAAAAGGATTTACTTAAGCAAAGGAAATATTTGAGTGAAGATAAATTCTAAGAGAACTGCTTTTAAAATAGAATTTATTTTAAAAAAGAACCAAAAACATTTACATTCACAAAAATGGTTTAAAAAACACCCCCTCCTCATAATTTCTTTGATAGCTTAATAGCAAGACACAAACAGAGGTGTGCTTACAGTTCGTTCTAATGTACAGAATGGCATGTCTGAATTGTTTGGAGCCGAGGATGAAAGTGTGTAGGACACCACATCACAGGCTGCTCCCAGTATCACAGCATCTTCAAATAGAACAGCTGGAAAATAAAACAGTGTTGACTTACATTTCAGGTTGACACATCCCGTAATAAAGGTTCTTTAAAAGCAGATACAGAGACCAGGTAAATTTGGGTCTTGAATAAAGTTGATCTTATAAAGTGGTGTCTCCCGACCTTTTTTACACCTCGCACCCCCCTAAGAATTATTTCGCCAGTCTGCACCCTCTTGCTTATCATTTTACCAAGCATGGCACCCTTTACAAAAATAACAATGCATTTTAAAATGTGAAAATAAAAGGACTTCTACTTCATTTCTTGAACTGATAAGAGAACTGTAGAACTAAGGAATGAACTTAAGGCTTATAGCATAAAGGAAAATGTTAATGAAGAAATATTTCAACGGTTATATCATAACTTAAAACGTGTCTCCTCTGTTCTTAAATCCCCTCACAACTCATTATATAAAGCATGCTCCTTTGAACAATCAGCTTCTTTCAATGAGGTCTGAATATTATATCAAGAACTCTTGACTGTGAAAAGTGTCTACTTAAAAAAAAAAAATAAGTGGTGTTAAATTATGAGCGAAAATAGAAAATAAAAAATACAAGATCACAAATTGTTACTCACCTAAGGGGTAAATGTCCACTCGAAACGGCAGCATGATACGCCTGGACATAAAGTTGTGGGCTTTGCCTTCATCTCTGGGAAAAAGAGGGAGCCAAACCTGGGGGAAATTTTAACAAAAGATGCAGAAATGCACACAATAAAAGATGAAACTATGAGCAATATAATCTCCTTAAAACAACAAACTCTTTGGTTTTTTTTCTGAACAATTTTCTATGGTGGTGCAATTGTATTGTGGTCTGAAAGAACAGGGACTATATCTAAGAAACCATGAAATAAAATGATAAATGCATTGATCATGGGCGCTCAAGTTATAGAAGAAGATAAAGTAAATCAATATCTCTGGAGCCATGAAAGGGAAGTTATTTAACCATTCTGCACACAACTTGTCAGATGATCTTACCTTCATGCCATGAGAGCCACACCCAAGCCACATGGCTTCCATCAATTGGATTTTACCAACATTTGCTCTAGTGGTTGTCCACAGGTTTTCCACAGATGTGGCTACCACTGATGGATTACAGAATGGGACCTAGACATGAAGAAATAACACATTTTATTGCTTTGTTTTGATCAATGTTAAAAACTTGTCATTTGTTTTTACACACTGTGGTTTGCAATGAAGAAAAACAATATTTTTGCAAGCAAGATTTCACTAAAAAAAAAACAGGCAATTCAAAGCCAAGTAAATAAGCAAGCACAATCAGTCATCAATCATTTAATCATCTCATAATATTAATTTTAATAAAAAAAAGAACAAATAAGCTATAATAAATATATTCGTTTGAACACCAATGATTATGCTTACAAAAAATTATACCAAAAAAGAGTGATTTTTTGGTCATTTTCATCCTTTGGCTCAATGCATTGTTGATG
Source organism: Lymnaea stagnalis (assembly GCA_964033795.1). Classification (NCBI taxonomy): domain Eukaryota; kingdom Metazoa; phylum Mollusca; class Gastropoda; family Lymnaeidae; genus Lymnaea; species Lymnaea stagnalis. The sequence continues at coordinate 329,633 of CAXITT010000689.1, read as the reverse complement.
TGGAAGTCCAGTTATCACAGAAACATTACATGGGTAGTACTCACCGGTCTATGCTTGTTTTTTTCCTCCTTTATCTGCGGCCCTGTCCTGTCACGCTGAAACATCAACAGCTTCCCTGAAACATTGACGAGCATAGACTCTGCCTCCTTGGCCGACGGGTGGAGCTTGGCATTGACTGAAATGTGATACAGACTGAATTTTAATTAGCATTCACTTCACAACAAGTTGTAGATCTTGAATTCATTTAAAGAATTGTTAAGATAAATCAAGTGAATTGTTTTTAAGATGAGTCAAGTGAATTGTTTTTAAGATGAATCAAGTGAATTGTTTTTAAGATAAATCAAGTGAATTGGTTTTAATATGAGTCAAGTGAATCGTTTTTAAGATAAATAAAGTGAATTGTTTTTCTTAAGCATAACATTTTTTAAAAATTCACCTGAATCTGACATGAGTGATGTTAAAGTCAATCCAGTGACACATAACGGGTGAGGTATGAAGCTGGTCAGAGATATTTCTTGGACTTTGCTGATCAGCACCGATGGATCTGGGGGACAAAAATATACACCATGAAAGATTCTATAACTATTTCTTGATTCTATTTATTTTAAATCGCATATAAACAGAAATCATTGCACACTAATCCAATGCAAAAAAACCCCTAAATTTTGCCCATCTTGTGTCTTTATTATTTTTATATCAAACTCTAGCCACATTGTCTGTTAAAGCTTTTAAATGCTGGAAACATCTTAAGATTAAAACCCTTTTCAGCTTACTTGGGTGTGTGTTCTTCCTTTCCAAGCTGAACATGACAACATGGCTGTCACCACAGAACACTATCAGCATGTCTCGGAATGTGTTGAGCAGAAGCACCTGTGACTGCACCTTGAAGACCTGGGCAAAGGTGTTGTCTAGTTTACAAGTGCGGGGATAGCACCGGATCTGAGGAGGCATCAGGAAATAGGGTTTAAGAAAATTATCTTTTAAAAAATATAACTCAACCACATTATCAAAAAAAAATGACGAATATCTTCAACCCTCTAGCTGTGTGTCTGGAGAAAACGATACTGACAGAGGATTTGTTTCTGGTTCAACGCATTGACTTACGTTTTTCAACTGTTTTCTATTTATTGTTTTTTTCTTCTTTTGTCTTGCCTGCTGAAACGTCTGCCCTCATCTGAAACGTTCCCCTTCTATTGTGCAGTCTTTAGATTTCAGGCTTCCACAAAAATTGTTCCACTATTTCCTTCACACAGCTTGAACACAGTCCTTCATTTATTTTGCTGGGTTTTTTTTAATTCTCTGACACGAAGGAGTTAGCAAAGCTAGCTGAAACATTTAACTGATCAGCCTTAATGGTCTCAAACAGAGAAAATATCCCGAACGATCCACCTTTGAGTTTGTATAAACAACCCTAACAAAACAAAATAACCCTAACAAACAAAATAACCGTAACAAAACAAAATAACCCTAACAAACAAAATAACCCTAACAAAACAAAATAACCCTAACAAACAAAATAACCCTAACAAAACAAAATAACCCTAACAAACAAAATAACCTTAACAAACAAAATAACCCTAAGAAACAAAATAGCCCTAAGAAACAAAATAACCCTAAGAAACAAAATAACCCTAAGAAACAAAATAGCCCTAACAAACAAAATAACCCTAAGAAACAAAATAGCCCTAAGAAACAAAATAACCCTAAGAAACAAAATAACCCTAAGAAACAAAATAACCCTAACAAACAAAATAACCCTAACAAACAAAATAACCCTAACAAACAAAATAACCCTAACAAACAAAATAACCCTAAGAAACAAAATAGCCCTAGAAACAAAATAACCCTAAGAAACAAAATAACCCTAAGAAACAAAATAACCCTAAGAAACAAAATAGCCCTAAGAAACAAAATAACCCTAAGAAACAAAATAACCCTAACAAACAAAATAACCCTAACAAACAAAATAACCCTAACAAACAAAATAACCCTAAGAAACAAAATAGCCCTAGAAACAAAATAACCCTAAGAAACAAAATAACCCTAAGAAACAAAATAACCCTAGAAACAAAATAACCCTAAGAAACAAAATAACCCTAAGAAACAAAATAACCCTAACAAACAAAATAACCCTAACAAACAAAATAACCCTAAAAAACAAAATAACCCTAAGAAACAAAATAACCCTAAGAAACAAACCTCGTCTCGTTGTCCTTGAATATTGAAACATGCCAGGCAGATGAAGTCTTTCCACCATGTAATGCCTCCAGAAACCACCATGTCCCTCTCTTGCGTTTCGTTGCCGAATAATTTCCACTTCCTGCTGAAGAGTGCATAGTGTGCGAAGCCAGTCTTTCCTGCTACTGCCACGCACTGACCGGCCTTGTCAACAGATGCATACTTGAATGGAACAAATATCAAGTAAGGCAATGTGACATTGAAAATTGTAAATATATGACGTAAGAATTTCTGAAATTTGAACTTCCATACAATATGTTAACAAAAACAACATATAGACCAGTAGTTCCCAATCTTTTTAGCTCAAAAAGCAGCACCCTTTTTAGAATTAATTACTCTGGGGGAACCACAGTTTATCCTAAGTCTTACAAGTTAAAGGTGCTTAGGAGTAGTGTTATGGAGGTAGGGAAAGGCCGTAGTGCCTCTGAGATTGGAAACAAGTTAATGGTGTTTAGTCTTATGGAGGTATGGGGAGTGGCCGTAGTGCCTTTATAGTTATAGACTCATTGTTTGCCCGCTTCATTGCAAATTTAAATGAACAGTTATGCTAATCTCAATTTCATGTACATTAGTAATTTATTTATACGTATAATAATTTATTTTTGTATGATGTTTACTGCAACTAGCTAAGGAATCATTTGATTTACAGCATAACAGGCAAATAAGACTGACTCTGACATAAGTCACTACCTACCCTTATTGGCCAATTGGAGGCCAGGTAACTGTGAGATATCGGGATCACCTGCCACTGTTTGTTCCCTATGTACCCGTGGCCGACATTGATGGACGTACTGCTGCCACGGAACATCTGGTACTGGGAGCTGCCCCTGGACATTGTGTCCCCTGTACTCATGTACAGCTTGTCCTCACCTTGTAAGAACACATGTTCATGGTTGCCCTGTTGAATTGATCATGCCCACGGGCAATGAAATATATCTTTAAAACAAATTGTTAAAACAAATTGTAATAATTTATATTTGGGAATAATTTCATTATCTTTTTTAATCACAAAAAATAATTCTCTAGGTGTGTATGTAACACTGTGTTTAATAGGCGCGCAAAATAAAGTTTCCAGACATTAGCACATTTATTATAAGATGCGCTACTTGAATGCATGTTTTGTCAAATAATTTAAGTGGATGGGGTTCACGCAATGCCGCCGACAATTTTGAATTTTCAAATATTTGGTTAAAAGAAACTTTTTGAAAATTTTGCCATGTATAGTGGCGGTTATTCCCAGCTCCTACAACCAGTGCTCATACAATCATATGATTAAGTTCAACAGCCCCCAATACAACTAAGAATATCAACTACTACCAATACTGAAAAGTATTCAAGAAGTTCTCAGTGAGCTCACCATACAGGGGTTGACGGTGAGTGCGCTCTTCAAGAACTGAAACTGAATGAGCTGAGTGACAGGCAGTTCTTGGCCTTCCTCTTTCGTCTTGTTGTCTCTGGCGTCCTCATCGCCCTTGCTGTTTCCTTTCTTGTCAAACTCATCAGAGAATGACCCCTCCCTGGAGTCACCATGCGACGATGGGTCGGGTGAGGAGGAACTGTCGTTGGAAGTCGTGACCATCCACAGGTGATAGCCTTCAAGTCCCCACTCCATGGATACAATGGGAGGGGGAAACAGACAGCCGCTCTCTGAGATACTGTAACAGACAAAGAGGGACAACTGAGACCAACAGATGAGAGAATAGTTACAGACAGCTGCTCTCTGAGATAGTGTAACAGACAAAGGGGGACAACTGAGACCAACAGATGAGAGAATAGTTACACACAGCCGCTCTGAGATACTGTAACAGACAATGGAGGATAAAGGGGGACAAATGAGGCCAACACATGAAAGAATAGGTACAAATTTATTTTAAATGAAACTTAGGTAAAAATCTAATGACTAACATATAGAGAAACATACAAAACTTGGTAAAATGTAACTGAAAGAGCATACATCCTTCAAACCGTTTTCTTAAAACTTCTAAATGGTGACAATTTTTTTTATAGAAAATCTCATGACACTTTTTCTGAATGTACTATACTCTGTCTGAGCGTACTATACTATCTAAAAGTACAAATACTCCGCCTGAACATACTATGCTATCTGAAGGTACTATACTATCTGAATGTACTGTATGCTGTCTGAACATACTGTGCCATCTGAATGTACTGTGTTCTGCCTGAATGTACCTGTATTCACCACCAAGTGTGCACAGGAGAAGTGAACCAAACACACTCCACAGTGACAGGCCGCCGTTCTTCCAAGCCAGAGCCAGAGCAGTGCCATCAGGAGTCCACTTCATGCACGTGACCCAGCCCGCCACTGTGCCGGCGTCTGTTGAAAGTCAAAAGTTGGCTTGATGAAGTTAGGATGCACAATTTCTTATTTACAGTTACACAAGTATTGTAATAAAATATTTTCTAGTGTCCATTTGCACAGTGGGCTGGAAATAAAGAATTTAAAAAGTCGAGAGTTACAACAGTTGTATTTAAGGTCAGGGTAATCTTCCGTATTGTGTCAAACATGATATTTAATGCAAAGCTCAGCCGACCTTTCTTTAGGATAATATTCACACCTAGATTGCCGGTGTGTGGGCAAACTCCAGAACCCCACTCAAAATTTTTTTATCGATTCACTGAACTACAGACAATAATGAAAGAGCACTACAGATGCTTCTGTTCACTGTTCATGAAAACCTGAGCTAAAATACTTTTCCCGTGATGATCTTTTATGGCTCAAACTACGATATCCAACAAAAGTGGAAAGTTACCAAGCCCAAACTACGATATCCAACAAAAGTGGAAAGTTACCCAGCCCAAACTACAATATCCACCAAAAGTGGAACCCAGCCCAAACTACAATATCCACCAAAAGTGGAAAGTTACCCAGCCCAAACTACAATATCCACCAAAAGTGGAAAGTTACCCAGCCCAAACTACAATATCCACCAAAAGTGGAAAGTTACCCAGCCCAAACTAATATATCCACCAAAAGTGGAAAGTTACCAAGCCCAAACTACAATATCCACCAAAAGTGGAAAGTTACCCAGCCCAAACTACAATATCCACCAAAAGTGGAAAGTTACCCAGCCCAAATGTTAATCTCATTTCTTTCATAATATGGATTCATTGTTTATGACTTGTGTCATGTCAATGGATTGAGACTTTTCCCTCAAATAATGACTCCATCATGTGACTCTCTGTTTTACCTGGAAACTCTTTACTGGAGATAACAAGCTTGTGGGAAACATCTAGAGCGCCAACTGCCTCATCTAAATGATACACAATACCATCTCCACTGCAAGAAGAAAAAAAAAAAAAAAAGATATCTTATGACTTAACTATCAAAAACACATGTACATACACACATTTCACATTCTGGTCTACTTGCGCCTCTGGTCAGGTCAGATCAGTTTTGACCACAGTATTTAAATCTGATCATTCACAATCAAGGTGTGCTAATAGATTAAAGATAACCACTAACTTTTTACAGCCGAAGGCGATGAGTCTGTATCTGTGGTTGACGGCCACACTCACAGCTGTGCTGACATCTTGAGCCCACACTCCGTGTGCATTCTGTGAAAGGTAAACAACATGTTTCACAAGAGCTTTATGTCGTTATGAAATAATAATCTCAGGGATGTCTATATTATGAACGGGATTATTTTTTAAATTTTCTATATAAACTTCCCTTTTGTTTGTGGGTGGCTGGCTGGCAAAATCTTCGGACGGCTAAATGACCCACTTCCTGTCAAGCTATCGAGCTGAAACTTGGCATATAGACTCCTTGCTGATGACAACACATCCCATCAAATTTTCAACCCCTACCCCCAATTGCCTGATATAATATTTTATAAAAGATTTATTTGAAAAACTATTGTCTCAGGGGTTCTTTAATTTGCTTCTGGTTAACATAAAAATTGTGTGAATAGACTGTCTTACTATTTTTTTTTTTAAATTATTTTTTTTGGAGCATAATTATCTTTATTTTCATTAATCAAAAATAATAACATGTGGATGTTAGGAAAAAAAAGTATTGATCATACAATTCTTTTGATAGACTCATGTATTTTTAGTATGCAACCACACCTTTCCATAGTGCCATTTCTTACACGTACCCATAGTGCCATTTCTTTATGCAACAAGGCATTTTGGTATTGGGCACAAGAACTTGATTATGTTATGCAGAAAAAACTATTTGAAAGTACATTTGAGAACATGTGTTTTATTTTCACCCCTATGTGCATAAATGAATGGCCACCAGCTTGATGGTTTAATGGCATTCTTCATGAGATTTTGAACTCAAATAAACGCCCATGGTTTTTATTCATGTTAATCTAAAACACACATTTCAAAAGTGAAAAATCGTTCAAAGTTGAGGTTTGACCCAATTGTAAACCAAGAACTGTCACCAGAAATAATTCCTTTTTTGAGCCATCACCTTGGAGCAAGAGAGCCCTGTTGGCAGTGAAAGAAGAATCAGCCTAGGCAGCAAAGACTTACTGTTTTGTCTCCTCTGTTGGATGGTGGTATGACAAAGACAGCTTTGCCCGAGAACAAGACCATGCTGTACCCTCCTAGTGTAGGGCTGTACTCCATTTCAGTGACATGATCCATGTCAGACGGCCTGGACGCTGAGGGCATTTAGAGAGAAAAATTTGTTTTAGTAACAAAAAAAAAAAATGGGATTCAATTACTTTAGATGCATTTAGAGTTTATCAGGGAAAATGAATAAAATGGATATATTATTATAATTCATCTTGGTATTAGCAAAACAGTACAAAATCATTTCCACAAATGTATTATAACATATGAACAGCTGTGAATTTGTTAATGATTTTGTAGCGGTAAAGAATTGGAAAGAGTTTGAAAATTGCAAGAGCGAGGAAAGCGTTGAGTTATATTGTTCAATAGTCTATGCTGGTAGTTATAAAAAGTGAAAGAAGTAGAAACAAACTGATGTTATTAATGTTTAACCTTACAAAATGACAAAACACACTGAAATAAGTGAAGTACAAATGAAGTTAATATTTCATTTAACATTCCAAAAGATTTGAGTTTTTTTTTAGTTCATAGGGCTGCAACTTTTATTTGGTTGTATTAGAGTATCTAAATAACTTGTACTCGGGGGGGGTGTGGCTAAGGTGGTCAAGAACAACAACCTTATTAGAGTATCTCAATAACTTGTACTCGGGGGTGTGGCTAAGGTGGTCAAGAACAACAACCTTATCATGTTTTTGTTTGTTCCTTGTTGCTATGGTTAAGGACTGAAGGGTGGGGTACTGGTGTAGAGATTTTATGTTGTAAAAGATTTGATATTGTAGAGATTTGATGTAGAGCTTCGATGTTGTAGAGAGAGATTTATGTTGCTGAGGGAGATTTGATGTTGTTGAAATTTGATGATGAAGAGATTTGATGTTGTAGAGAGAGACTTGATGTTGTTAAGAGAGATTTGATGTTGTTGAGATTTGATGTTGGTAAGATTTGATAAGATTTGATGTTGCTGAGATAAGAGCCCAAAACCATCAGCATACTTTCTTACGCCACTTTGCCAACCAAGCATTATTTCAAAATGACAATTAGAAAACTACCACACACAAAAAAAAGTGATATCTAAGTAAGTAACTGTGATTAGGGACAATTAAATAATTTATAGTTATTAGTTAATTGAGGATACCAAAGAAAATACTGCTATAATAAATCAAAATAATTATACCTCTGAATTGCTGTAAATCAGTTGAAACTGGAATATCTTTCAGATGCAGTGTGGCATTTTCATTTTTGTTCCCTGACCACCGCAGCCTATTTAAACATCCATCAACGGTTGCAACAACCAGCTCATCTCTCACAGAAAGGAAACTACAAGTAAACCAATATTTGATCATGTAAAATAAAAATACACTTGAAAAATAAGGCAGGGAAATAAAATACTAATCAAATTTGTAATAATAAAATCAAATTAAAATTATTTTGTAATGTAAGATAGCTATAAATTATAATAAAGTACATAATATTACAATTCTACAAAAGTAAAAGTTAAGAGGTCAAATTACACAGAATTTACAGTAGTTATTTCTTGATAACCAGATGAGTGCGTAACTGTTATGAGCTTTTTAAAATAATATTAAATTATTGCATCCTTACGCACATTTATTTAACAGATGAACTCAACAATTTTAAGAAGGACTTACCATGAAATGTGTGACTGTAAACGAACGTGTGCCATGTAAGTCAGCTTTATAGCTGGGACACTGTCACTGTCCAGTATGCCATTGATGTTAATTTTGGGGGACAATGGCACTCTGAAGAATATAGCAAACAAATAATGAGGGGGAAAAACAACAACAACAGCAGCTAGCTTCATTAAACTGTATATCAAGATGAATGAACTGCGGAGAAAGATAAAGCTCTGCACATTTTAAAAGGAGTAAAACTGTATTCTAATCTTTGATTAATAAATAAATGTTACTAAACTGCATTAAAAAACATACCTAAGAACGAATCCAATACAAATACAGAGCTATGTAACAGCAATAACATAAAGAAAACCATGTAATCATATGCATTAGATACAACAACAAAAAAAGATATGTGAAGATGCTGCTTTGTTACTTTGCAAAACGTATTTGTTAAAAAATTCTTACTTTCCTTCCTGCATAACATAGAGACAGTGGTGGTTTGGCACTGAGTTGTCTACCTCTACTCGAATGAAGATGACACAGTTCCGCTCCGTCTGCAAAGAAAAAGATTAAACATCCAACTAGATTAGCATTCATCTTTCTCTAAGACGACCCATTCAGTAAGGCCATTTTTCTTAGCTCTGTATTCCTAATCTCAAAAACTGTATCATGAAAATAAGATTTACAATAAAATTAGTTTTGTGTCTATGAAAACATGTTTACTTACCATTATAGCCACAAGTGAAGAGTCTGGTTTCCATTCCCCTCGACAGAACTCTCCTACTTCTGAAAGTAAGTTCTGGCTTGGGATGAAGGTAACTATTTGGACACATGGCTGAAGAGATTTGAAAAAAAAAAAATTAATTTCATCAGTGGTGATAACTTTTTGCAATTTTTAAATATCAATGATATAATAAAATCATGTTTGAGAATCACTAATCCAGATTCACATGTAACACCTGGAAAGCATTTTTGCAGGCCCATTAACCAATTTATTGCTTTATTAAAAATGCAGATAAGGATTATTTGCGAAAATAATGACAGATTAAGCACATTACTGATTATCCGCAGATAAGTCTGGCCCTACTCCAAAGCAAAAATAATCCTTCTAATAATATATTAATTGAATTGATTCTGCAATGCTATGTAAGCCACTTGAGATACTAAAATAGATGTACAATATAGATTAGCCCAGTCACAGCCATTATCGAAGCAAACTACAAACTGTTACTGTTCTGTATACTGAAACAGTCGAATTTGTGTAAAGAAATTTTTTTTTTGACATCACTTTTAAACCACATTAAAACCACAATGCTTTCTAATCTACGATACCAACTGGATGTGTAAGTAAAAATCTATATTTAAATGTGCAAACCTGCTGCTTGTTTTGGTTTTTCATTTCATGCCATCATGTGTGATGATGGGATAATCAATAGCCTTAAAAATTTTTATGGAGGGTTAATCTGGTCTACATCAGTGGTTCTCAACCTTTTTTTTTTTACTAGTTGATCACTTTTTATAATCAATTTTCTGATGTGCGTGTGTGTGTTTTTGTGTGTGAGGGGGGGGGGGGGGCTCTTGGGCCTACCCTGTATCTTACAAGTTAATAGTGTTTAAGAGTTTCTTGTGGCAGCAGTGTTTTTGGTTTTTCATTTTATGCCATCATGTGTGATGATGGGATAATCAATAGCCTTAAAAATTTTTATGGAGGGTTAATCTTGTTTACATCAGTGGTTCTCAACCTTTTTTTTTTTACTAGTTGATCACTTTTTATAATCAATTTTCTGATGTGCGTGTGTGTGTTTTTGTGTGTGAGGGGGGGGGGTGGCTCTTGAGCCTACCCTGTATCTTACAAGTTAATAGTGTTTAAGAGTTTCCTGTGGCAGCAGTGGAGCACCTGAGAAGTGCATGCAGAGCCCGGGAACCCCTAGTCTACATTAATGTTTTGTTTGCAGAAATTTATTCAAAACCAGAGAAGACCAAGGAGTAAAGAAAATCAAAGTTGGCAAGAAGGGATTTCAACTCATGATTTAACTAACTCACTAACTAAATAACTCACTAACTAAATCAGAATGGATCTTTTAAGGACATGTAAAGTTAATCTTGTATATTAATATCACAAATGAAAGGCCATTTACCAACATTCATTTTTCATTATAAACCTCGTTCTGGATATATATATTTGACATATTCCCAAAATATGTATGTCCGTTAAGAATTAATTTTTCACACTAATAATACATAAATTCTTTTATTCCTGTAACCTTGGTTTTGGAAAATCAAACTTCCAGCAATAACAATGGCGAACACTAAAGTTTTTTTAATTAGAGTCGAACCCGCTTATCTTGACCTCGGTTCACTCGCCAATCCTGTTATGCCGACGTTTTTGAAGTGGAAACGTCAAATTCTCTCTTTGTCTTAGCATTTTCTCCTCGGTTATGTCGATTCTTTTATGTCGCCGAACCCTGATATCCTGAGCACAAAAGGCGGCCAAATTTCCCCCTTTACGTCAGTTATCTCGATCCCCTGACCGATCGCCGGATTTTGAACTCCACAAGAAGAAATGTTGTGATGATCGTCCTCCAGTGTGCACAAAACAGACTACAATAAGTTCATTGTCACTCCCTTACATAGACAAAGGAAACTAGATCTACATATGACCCCGTGACCTACCGGCATTGACCGATCACAGATTTATGTGTTTCCCTCATCTAAAAAATCTATCGGCATACGCCACTAGGTGAAGTACCTAATATTATAGATCTATTTTTTAAAATATAACTTACATTTTTATAACATTCGTTAATAGAAAGTAGGTCTACTAAGTATGGGCCTAAGCAAGCTGTCTTAAAACTAAGACTTAAATGAGTACTTTACAAATAAAGTATTTATGATATTAATATTATAATCATATACAAAATACAGTCTTTTAGTATGTGTTCTTTGGTTTACCACACCATCTTGTCTTTTTTGGGTTCCCAGTCAGATTTTTTTTCTGATTTAGTGTTGTATTTGGTATCGGGCAAAATATTTAATCTATGTATTTCATACTAACTCTGTGTTAGCAATATTTACTGATGCATGTATGTGCAAAATTTCCATTGCGCTGGGTTATGAAACTTTTTCGCAATGCTCCTCAGAGTAGACCGCATTATGCAAAGGTCACACAGACAATTTTCAGTAAGTGACCACCAATGCTTAGCTTGGGAAATATTCAATTTTTACCACATTATACATCAACATATTCGATAACTTGTGTGTTAAAATGAATTTAGAAGGCATTTAACAATAACATTTTAATTTTAGGTTTAAAAACCTGGTAGAGTACAAATTATAAATTATCATAATTTTCTGTGTGCAAACGCTGTCATTAGCAACCATTCACAGCCAATGGCATATGGCTATACTATATTACTATTCTCAGAGCCACATTCACAAGAGTTTGCTGTGTGCAAATACCATAAAAACCATTGGTGGTGTAAGCTTTAATTAATTAGTCAGGTGCAAGGGTTGAAAGTTCAAAATGAGTAGTCACCAACAAGAAAATTTGTAGGTGGACATATTGCCTTACATATAGACTACATATACCAGTATAATGGATGCCGTAGCGTGGTAAACGGAAAAGCCATATTGCAGATTTAAATTTTTTTAAATTTCTTTTTAAATTAGAACTTTAAATATAGCATTAATTCTGAACATGAAATTCATTAAAAATTATCCTTAATACAAGAATTATAGTGTGTGGCATAACACAAACAGCTGAATGGGGTCGCAGTCACAGATTGAGTTACAGAATGTGGATAAGGTAAAAAAGGACAAACGAACGTGTACTATAAAATTCATAGCCCAAAACTTACTAAAGCAAGAATTTTGATTCTTGTATCATTATTTTATTTGAAGTTTGCTTTACTTAAAACAAATTAGGCACTTTGGTGAAGCAAGGGAGACTACTTCAAAATATGTATAGGAAATGGGGGTCAGTACAGAAGAATGCTATTTTTTTTTTTTTGGAGATTGGTGCTTTTTCAATAATGAAAGGACTATTTTGTCATAAAATTGAATAGGGGACATATTGACCGACATTCCAAAATAATGGTTTGCCTTTTTTTATCAACCTTAATTTGGGAAATTCATAAGTATATATTAGGCAATTGTCACTTAAAAATTTGTGAAGGAATTAAAATAACATGTTCTTCATATTAAATACTGAAAAGCATTATATATTGATGTATACATGTGCTGATTATCATTGATGTAGGTCGTGTTCGACGCTGGATAAGTGTGTCCCAGTGACCTGCATTATCATAAGTCCCTCAAACTAATTTTGACCACGACCGCTGTTTAATGGTGGAAGATGCAGATACTTAGGAAATATTCAATTAGTACAACTTTTTTAATCAAACTATTTTATAACTTGGTGAACAGAACAGTCATATCGTATTTATTAAATTTAATAATATTAAATAGCTAGATAATTTAAAATGTATTTATAATTGCATGACAGTGTTAAAAAATAAAGTAATATTATAACTTTTAATACCTAGTATTAATCCTAAAAATTATTGCATAAAATTATCATTACCAAGAGTTATATAAGGTGGCGTAATACGTCAGCGGAATTGGGTCACAAAATATGGAGGTGCAGTCCATAGTAAAAAATACCAAATAAACTCGCACTTTAAAATGTCCAGTCAAACTGCAAAAATTATTATCATATAATTGAGTGGCACAAGAGTATTTCGCTTTCCATGCGATCGTCTTTTTTTTCCAGTGATCATCTTGTAGTATCAGCAAGGATGATTTTCTCTTTTTATTTCTTTTGAAACTTGTAAGGGCTAATTTGGAGAGATAGCACCCCGAAGTCATTTGCGTATTTTGTCCCTGGTTCCGATAGGGTAAAAACCCTGGTTCCGGTAGGGTCAAAACCAAGGTTAGGGTTAAGTTTAGGGTTTAGGTTAGGTTTAGGGATAGATTTATGGTTCAGGTTAGGTTTAGAGATACATTTAGGACATGAGTTCGCAGGTCACGGCAACCAAGATGGTGGCCACGGTGCTATCTCTCCAAATTTACCCTTGTAAGTTGAATTTTAATAAAAAATGGAATGGAAAATTTCATTTTAACTTATATCAACGGTAGGCCTATCTAGGTACTTTGAGAGAAATGTTCAGTATTGTCATATTGCCATAATGATCGTTTTAGGGCTAGCTATAAGCTTTCCAAAAACACCAATTTCATCTTTCTAGCTTTTATAGAAACAAAGTTATGATTTTTTTGTTGTGAATTTTTTATACCCACTTATTTATCTTCATATTTAACTGTGTAAACTAGTGACCGACTTTCCGAATTTCTGCCTTATTTTGCCCACAGCCCACAACTTTTTTTTATTTTAAAAGATAATGCTACAAAATTTTCAGGAGACATTCTCAATGCAATATACAAAACAACTTTTACATACATCAATACTGAAATTTTGAAAAATTTTATTTGAGGTATGTTAAGAAAAAAGTGAACAGAAAAATTGGAAAAAATCATTATTTATAAAGGAAAAAACGAAAAAATAATATGTTTATTAAATTTGAAATCAAGTATTATATTTATAAAAAGGTAAGTAGTCCTTTTTATATATATAAAATTGAACGCATGTAATTATAAATAAAAATTGCTCAAATATCATCCATAAGACTAATCCATTTAAAGGAAATGGGTATGTTCTGCCAGTCATTTTCTAATTATTCCTTCAAACTACTTGGTCATGGTCTTGTTGATCAATCCCAAAATCTCTCCTTCATAAACTTTCTCTTTGCCATCTCTGTCCATACATAATTGTGAATCTACACAACTTCTTGTTTCCTTTTCAATGTTTGTGTTGATTAAAACTCATTAAAAAATGTTATTTGATATATTAAATAATTGTCTATGTACTGCTTTTCTATGTGCTAATAAAAATATAATTACTATTATGGTGTTGTTTGAGTCTTGCTTATTAATTTGAAGTATGTTAATAAAACTTTATATATAGGCTAAACTAAAATATATATGATCTAATTTTAAAAAAGACTGTTTATTCAATAAATGTACAATTATCTGATTCTAATAATATAATATAGCCTATAAAGACACACAGTAAGTAGGCTAAGTATTAGAATGTTACATTAACTTAACAATTATTTAAAATTTACATTTTAATACCTTAAATTTAAAAAAAACACTAACTTTTATTGGGCATGTAAGTGTGGTTGTAGTAATAATCATAGAATATATGAAAAATATTAAGCTTAGAATAATGCCTAAATTATAGACTATTATAGGAAGATTATAAATAATAACTGTTGTTTATAATTATAACTGATGTTAATATGTAGACCTAATTATAGTAATATTCTCCCAAATAATAATTAATACGAGAATAACGATTATTATTATTATTGATATTCTATTGTAAAACTATTAATTATTAATTCCATATTTGTCAATAATGAAGAATGATAAACTTAAACTGTATACTAGTACATATAATTTTTAACGAAATCAATAAAACTTAAAAGCAACCCTTGGTTTTGGTTACTACATAAACTTTTCAAGCTTGTTAATAATCTTTTCTTAAAATTTTTTATTTTCAACTTCTTATAATTATTCAGATGTTTAAGGTTTCAACCTTAACGAATCATTCATAATTCGCATTTCTGGCTTCTCAATAAAAAAAATTAATTAATTTGCGGACATTTTCAGACCCCTTCTCCTTTGGGAAATGCATAACTTTTCTGGGACATAGTCAATGATAATAACTCAAAAAATGAAAAAACTCTTAAAATGAATGTAGTTTGCATTGAATTAAATCTTATTTGCCTGCTATAACTAATAAAAAAAGTATTTACGTGATTTATATGCTTACAGAGTCATTATAATAATACGGTCTGTGATTCACACAAAATCTCGTAGCATAAATCAATATATCACCAAACACAAAAACCGATATGTCACTGATGAGGAAAGCAATTATTTAATAAACAAAGGTGACGTAGTATGCAATTTTCCAAACGAACCGTGTAGCTGTACGCCATAATGTAGAACAAGTTTTTTTGACATTTTTGGACATGCCCAGATCGGTGCGTAGACTAGTTTTAAAGTACCTAGCCTATCTATTGTCAGATTATGAATTGATGTGAATGATGCTCTGTGAAGAACAGGAAAGTTATCATTCTCATCGCTCAGGTCTTACTGTTGGTCCTTTTACCAAGTCAAGTGTTGGGCTAATGTGAAGAGATAGCACCCTGTCATTTGCATGTTTTGTCCCTGGTTCTGATAGGGTCAAAACCCTGGTTCCGATAGGGTCAAAACCCAGGTTAGGGATAAGTTTAGGTTTCAGGTTAGGTTTAGGGATAGTGATAGAGTTTGAGTTAGGGTTCAGGTTAGGTTTAGGGATAGAGTTTGAGTTAGGGTTCAGGTTAGGTTTAGGAAAAAATTTAGGACATAAGTTGGCCATGGTAAAAAAATGTGGTGCTATCTCTTCACATTTACCAAGTGTTGGGATTACCAAAATGATGTCACTGCGATTAGGGTGAGACAACTCTTGGCAAAACCCATGCCGTTAACTACACATTTAGCCTACCCTCACTAAGTATGCCTATGTACTACATAGCACTTAAAGTAGGCCCTATAAGTAACTAAGTAGGACTTAGTCACTAAGTAGGTTTAAAAAAGCTATCAAGCATACAAATAAAATATTAATTGTTAAAGATTTTTGAAGAAATAACCTACCTTTGAATACCAGATATTTAGGGATTTATGTGAAATAATGGCAAACAGCATACGATCACAGCTACTGACAATATGATTAATTGTCTGAGCAACCCCTCTATTCGTTTTAAGTCGCTTAGGCCATCCCAAAGGAAAATACATCTTTGGGTGTTTTTATTTACTTATTATGCCACCTCTTCAACTTCGTCAACAATCGCCATATTGTTTCGATTTACTACAAAGACAAGTGTAAAATGATTTCATTGGTTGGAATAACATTTGTTAATCTAATCAAAAGCCGTGACACAGTCTACGGCGATTACCGGAAGAACATTTTCTTCAACTCGAAGGGGACGTTGATGTTCGAATTCATCAACAGCATGTACAAGAAAATAATGAAGGTTATATCAAGTTTTATATTGAAAATTACTGTTTTAATTCATTTGTGAATTTTTTTACTCTTAAAATTTGATCTGATATAAATTTAATCTTTATTTCACTTTCAAATTATTAAATATTAACTGTCCTTAAATCTCCTTTCGATTTTTTAAACATAAAAATGAATAACATCGCAGTATCTAAGCAACACAAAATGTAGAAAAAAGGAAAATTGCAATTACAAAAATCAGATACATAAAGAGGTGTGGCGATGGTTGCTCCTGAAATATTGGTATAACCTTAAGATAAATGTATCTCTTTTCCCCATATACTAGTTATTAGTAAAGGTTTTGAAATAACTGAAACCTTGCAAATTCGAATTTGTTAATAAATGAGGGACTCCGTTCAAGCCGTGCGAATTAAATAGTATTGGAACAAGATGTGGTGTGTAGACCTACGTTTCTTCTTCATATATATATTAAGGGCCCGCGATCTATGTATTGATCATTGATCTGGCTCCTATGTATGTAGAGGGGATTCGCAAAGTTTATGTGCCTGATATTGAAGAGGATATTTCACTGTTTGCAAGGTCAAGGGCTACTCAGCGAGGGTATTATGAACTAGGGGTTTGAAGGCCTGAGGAAATAGACGCAAATGTGTCAAGCATTGTCGCCCCAACTGTTCCTTTTGGGAGCTTGTTCCAGTCCCTGATTGTCTGTGGCAGGAATGAGCAGTTTCTGTACTGTGTTCTTGCTGTTATGAGCCGGAGCTGCCTGTCATGGCCTCATTGCTGTCTGTGGGGGAGAGGGACCAGTTTCGTTGCCGATGACAACACATTCTTTCCAATTTTCACCCCCCCCCCCCCCAAAAAATTCGTTTGAACAAGTTGAGAAACGAAGGAATCTAGGTGGGGGGGGGCACCCTGTAGACTATAATATGTTAAACATTGCCCATATTACGGTTTTTCACAAAAAAAATTATCAA
Organism: Lymnaea stagnalis; assembly: GCA_964033795.1. Taxonomy (NCBI): domain Eukaryota; kingdom Metazoa; phylum Mollusca; class Gastropoda; family Lymnaeidae; genus Lymnaea; species Lymnaea stagnalis. The sequence goes on along the minus strand of CAXITT010000689.1, from coordinate 312,117 downwards.
CACGTTTTCTTACATATTATTGCAGACAAAGATAATGTTAGATGAGTGAGAGGGATACAACTTATCGTGTTGGCGGGGGTGGGAGGTTTAATGATACGCAAAGTGAATTGCCACTATTTTTACTGTGATTGTGCATCATTTTGCTCTCAAGGAATACGAGTCGGCATCTTGCCATCCTTCTACCAATTAAATATCATCAAGACGTGTGAGACAATCGAACTCTGTGTGTGTGTGGGGGGGGGAAGAGAGGGGGGGGGCAATTGAAAAAGTTATTGCTCCAATGGACATATTGAGTTCGTGGTGGTCCCGATCATTTGAATTGTTTTCAACATCCTTTCAGTCTTTCATGTCCACTTGCCAAATTTAGTCCCCAATGAAAGTAGTGTATACAGAGACTTTTAAAACTGTAATTTCATGTGATCTTATTCCAAGTTTAAAACACTCATCTGTGATTTCCCAATATGGAATGCACGTTTTCATAAATGTTTAACATTTTTAAATAAAATTATCAGGTTTTTGGTTGAAATTTATATTTTTTAAAAAATGATCCAATGATTCAATCTAGGACGACCCACATCCCACTTTGGGTTATTACCAATGTTCCCTCTAAGGTTTGCTGGTTCCTGTGCAAAATCATACAGTTGTGTGCAAAATTTTACAGCATCAATTTTTTTGTGTGCAAAATTTTTCAGTCTCAAACACAAACACACACTTACATGGAAATTTGCGGCGTGGTACTCAAAACTGCTGCGCGGCGTCTGTGAGATAGCTGCGCGGCCGCGCAGCCACGCAGCTTAAAGGGAACATTGGTTATTACCCAAATAAATTTGTGTCGAACAAATTTCCAACGAATAAATTTCCGGAGTTGCTTGCTCCTGTCAGTGAAATTCCACAGAGTGAGACAAATGTCAGGAAAGTCTTAATTTTGTAGCTTGCTGAATAAAGTTGTCTCCCCTTCCCACACCAACTCACCCTACACGCGCTATTGTACAAAAAAGTATGAAGATACGCATGAGAAATAACCATTTGGTATCAAAAAGATGCAGTCGAGCCACGACACGATAGGTGCATAATGTATTTCTGTGTTGATCTTCTCAAAAGATTATATATTTCAACTAAGAATATTTTGAAACCACGTTAAAGTGAAATTGAAGCAAAGCGATCCGCCACTGACGGTGATTATGGCTCTGTTGCCCAGCTTCGCACACACACACCAATGGCAACAAGTCCGATTCTGAAAGATACTCAGCGTCACGTTGGTCACGCCCCCAATTTCTTGGCCGTTTCGCACCAGGGAAAAAGCTGCAGGAAGGTGTGTCTGAAGTTTGAACTCATGGTCAGGTAGATGAACAGATGCACGGACGCATTAAGGAAGTCCACTGTCATCACGCCGTAAGCGCACACGGTGAACAGGTTATGGTAGGTCTTCAGGTAGTAGAACTCGACGTTGATCAGCTTCCCGACGTGCAGCGCCAGCCTGGGTATGAGGGCCAAGATGTAGGCTATGATGACCACGAGGAGCATCTTCACCACCTGCTTGTCGCGCGAGGACATGTCTTTCGCGTTTTTGTCACCGGTGGAGACTTTGTGGACCGAACGGATTCGAAACTTGGACATCTTCCTGAGCTGGTACACTATGATGATCGTGCAGATGGCGATGACAACGAAGGCGAAGATAGGGTTCAGCATACCAATGAAGGTAAAGTATTCGAGTACGGAGGTACCGCATTTATTGTAAAAAGCGTTGTAACTATACACGACGACGGACTGGTTGTAAGCAGGATCGAATACCCAGTAAATATCGTAGACAAAAAATATTATACCGAAGGACACCATGACCAGCGCCGAGATGACGATCATCATGATGAACGTGAGCCTCGGGGTGACGACGAGCTTGACCTTGAAGGGGATGCACACGCACAGGCAGCGCTCGAAGGCCACGTACGACGCCAGGATGTAGGACACGTAGTTGGCGAACACCTGCAGGTACAGCAGCGTCGGCGACGTGATGTTCTTCCAGATCTTCCTGTACACCGGCGAGTACCAGCCGAGCGGCCCGTAGACGCGCATGGCCAGCCCGATGACGCACTTGAGCAGGTCCCAGACGGCCATGGCGGTGAGGGAGATGTTGACAGAGTCCTGGAAACCCTGCCTGGTGAACACGGTGATGTCGATGACGTTGGTGACGATGCCCAGGATGGCCAGCGCGGACATGATGCCCACGTCCAGCAAGTTGTCCACGATTTCCAACGCCGCGCTGGACACGATGATGTCATGGGCGATGAACGCCCTCACGGATGATTGCTGATCTTTGGCTGATTCCAGAACCGTCGACACGTTGGCCATTGCTTTGTTGTTGTTGTTGTTGTTTAGTTTGTTTTCCCTCAAGGAAATTTCAACTTGTGTTCCTATTTTAATTTTGTAGATATAAATCCTTCAGGACTATTCACCGCTTGAGTAAACAAAATATATGTTCTTATTCTCTCCAGTTAAAATATAAGCTGATAATTATTTATTAATTTTTTATTCATTTATTTATTTATTTTTATTTAATTTATTTTTTTTTTTTGGGGGGGGGGGGGTTTCTCCCGGGATGATTTTATTTTTATAGTTTGT
>CAXITT010000689.1:267472-290418 GCA_964033795.1 Lymnaea stagnalis | reverse complement strand
CGTCATGAGGACCTTAAGAGTGAATTAAAGGAGAACATCCCATTTCCTTCACAAAGACAAGGGGCGCCCCAATCGTCTTTTTACTGGTCCATCCCTGGTATCACTTTTTTTTCTTCTCTATATTGAGGGGGGCGGTATTGTAAGGTTTCGGGCTCCTCTTGTCCTCGGCATGCAGCCCCCCCCCCCGGCCTGTTATTGTGCCCAACTCTCCCCCCCCCTCCCATTTCTCACCTCTCATGAACTACGCCATAAATAAATCTCTCCTTAACTAAAGCCACTTATCCTCCGTCGGCCACCTCTCCCCCCCCACAGCACATACTACAGGACAAGTTGTACTCCCCCCTCCCCGTCCACCACACACCCCCTCCCTCTCACCCCCACATACACTCTTCCGACATAAACTGGTCTTGTGGGGGTCGACATACCTTCTCCTAGCGGATTATTTGATACGTTGTACGGTAGGTATACCTTACCTTTCAGTCGAGCTGACAGTACAGCTGTACGGCAATAGGTGCTTCGATACAACACATGTCTTATCATCAGACTACGGCAACATTACATGGAGTGGCACAGCGTAAAATATTGAGGGGTTTTCACACTTACACGCTGTAATGGTTTCTGAGAGGTAAGCTTTCTTGAAACTCTATTCGTAAAGTTATCTATGAATATATCCAAATATGATTATGTGTCTAAGATTATATCTATCTGTGATTATATCTATTTATGATTAATTCTATCCATGATAATAACTATCCATCATGATATTAATGAATCTAATCTATTGATCTGCCTATCTAATAAATATTTCGACCATCCCCCCCCCCCCCCCCTCCACACTGGGAAACCCTGGTGCAGAGGGTTGGGGGAGATTTGTGGGGTAGTGAATGGGAACCAGCATTCCCCCAGAGACTAAAATATATGCCTCCCCCCCCTTAAAATTTCAAATTGCGCCCCCCCCCTTCTCCCTAGGAAACACTGGTGCAGAGGGTTAGGGGGTGGTGAATGGGAAGTAGTCAACCAAGATCTTGCACTGGGCACTTCGAGGTCCAACACTTTTTGGAGCCAAATAAGTTATGACATATTGCAGGAAATGAACTTTTTTTTAAATGGACATTTTTTTTTTACCTAGTGGTTTTGGAAGTGGTGTGTGGAGGGGGTGTGTGGAAGGGGTGTTTGGAGGGGGTGTGTGGAGGGGGTGAGGAGAGGGGGTGGGTGGAAGGGGGGTGTGGGGGGGGGGTGTGGGGGGGTGAGTGGGAGGGGTGGGTGTGGAGGGGGGGTGGAGGGGGGGTGTGGAGGGGGTGTGTGGAAGGGGTGGTCCGCCCGGGGCGTCACCTTTGCTTTATATGGAGGGGGGTGCATTTTGGGCAGATAGCAGATTTTTTTTCCCCTGGAAGTGGGCCTCAAAGTTCTCGACCCACCGCGGGCGACACTAAACCCACGCCACTGTTTTCACTTAGTCTGGATTTGCTTATTTAAACCCCATTGATAATTTTGTGTGCTTATTTCTAAATAATTAATCTTAAATGCTTAATTATTTATATTTACGAATTCGCCTATGCCCATAAATCTGGCCATCTGAATGAGATGAAGTCTCCAATTGTTCCTGCACATCAGTGTTTAACTCTTTGACTCCGCGTTTCGGCGGCAAACGTATCGGTTAGCTAAAAAGTTGACACAAAATCGGTTGCCTACTGAGCCACGAAACAAACCGCAATAATCCACATACGAACGCATGTTTAACTTAACGCACCAGGAAGATGAAACATGCGTGGTAAAAATAAGACAAATAAGTGGGTGGTTAACAAAAAAAAAAGAAAAAAAAAGAAGATTTTAAAACTGCACATCTTTGATCTATTCCTTTGAATTGACGCCACGGCTATGTGTATGTGTATGTGCATGTGTATGTGTATGCCCGCGAAGAAATGTAGGACCTACCTTTATTTAAAATCTATTTAAATTAAAGCTCAACATCATAAAATACCGTTCTCGGCGTTTCTCTGATAAAGCGATCGTTTTAAACCGGCGTGTCCCTGGAGTGATCGATGACGTGGCATAATGTAATCCTCAAAGGCGTACTGCATCTCAGATACATACAGGATCGAATAGATCGGCGGTTCTCAGCCCGTGGGTCGTGACCCCTTTGGGGGTCGAACAACCCTTTCCCAGGGGTCACCTAAGACCATCGGAAAACACATGTGCTCTACAGTTATGAAGTAGCAAAGAACATACTTTTGTGGTTGGGGGTCGCCACAACACGAGGAACTGCATTAACGGGTCGCGGCATTAGGAAGGTTGAGAACCACTGCTATAGATTGTACGGTATTCTTAATATCAAACAAAGGTTCGGAAAACAATGCTCTCAATCTAAAGATTTATTATTTTAAATTTCGAATATCAGCCAAGACATCTACAAAAAAAAAAATTTAAAATTTAAAATAAAGCTATGCTCTCCTTCTCTGTTTATTCGGCCTCGATTCCAAAGATTGACGTCACTCGGTGGGTGTTTCTCTGCTGCAGATGGCCAAAAATCGGACCACACACAGACACACACACAGACACATACAGACACACACACACAGACACACACACACAGACACAAATTAATAAAAAATCTCAAAATATTTTCTCTCTGGGGATTTTCAAAACATTTTATCACCAGCTTTGTCTCCCCACGGAAAGCGGTTGTCTTCAACAATGTGCCTTTGAAAATAAACACTGTTTTCATGACGTGTAGTTAGTAACCTTGATTCGTCTTTCAGAATCTGATCTCCTAAAGGATTTTTTTTTTTGGGGTGGGGGGGGGGGGACTTTTCCAACAAGAAAAATGCCCCCCCCCCCCCCCCCCATCTTTGGCCAACTCTCGGGGCGTTCACATCTCGTTGAGGTTAATACTGTTTTTTTCCTTCTCTCTCTATTAACTTAAGTGTCCTGCATGGACCTAATCTTCTTAGAGGGCACCCCGTCATCGCACCCGCGTACAACATCCCGCTCTTAACCTAATTAGCATTAGATCCTACGGCTTCCCAGGAGAATCGCTGAATCTATTTAACTCTTTAATTTCTGCTTTGTTTTTGTTTTGTTTTTCAAATATTGCCTTGATACGGTTTACCGTTAATTCATTTGCCGCGGCCACCTGACTAATCCAACCTAATTATTACCCTACACATTACCTTTATTACCCTCACCTTATTGTGCTACGGACCCGTGTACATGAGGTGACGCCATGGTAATGTTCAATCTACCATGCCAGGCGAATGACGTGTAAATGTTTGTGCGTGTGTTTGTGTTTAAATGTGTGTGTGTGTGAGGGTGTTTTGGGAGGGCTGGGGAGGGGGGTTGTTAGCCCAGAAATACGCAATGTTTGTCCGACATGGAAGGTACACCACTCAATTACCTTTCGGCATGTTCAGCCGTGTCTAGACGCAGGCCTCGGGGGTGACGTGGTGATTGAGCTGCAAGGAGATCTCACTGCAGATAGAGCACAGGAAACAAAATAATAAATCATTGAAAGCATGGATGGATGTGACAGTTTATGGATGTAACACTTCCGCTGGATGGGTAACAAACGTTTGCCCACTATAAAGATATCTCCTGATAAGATTATACAATTTTTACTTAAACAAAACAAAAAAAAAATAGATTCCAACATATTCTTCTGTATCGGTGTGTTTCTGAAATAGCAAAGCGTCAGTGATTGAATGATTTTTAGTTCATATCGAATTATGACCTGGATTGTAAATATCGATCAAGTTAGCTCTAGAGACTTTGGGGGGCATTCTTACCTTTGTTAAACCCATTTGTCATTGTAAATTGACATCGTTTCTTTGCTTCCAAAAGTTTTATTATATTTAGGTTTTTTAAATGTATTATTTTTATAAAACTCAAAATGTTCGTACGTGCTTCACTTAATCTGCTCAGCTCTGTAGGCAATGTGTTTGATGCATTGAATAAATGTCTATTCGCTATGTGTTGTGATATGATTTGAGAGGATGTCTATTCGCTATGTGTTGTGATATGATTTGAGAGGATGTCTATTCGCTATGTGTTGTGATATGATTTGAGTGGATGTCTATTCGCTACGTGTTTTGATATGATTTGAGAAGATGTCTGTTCGCTACATGTTGTGATATGATTTGACTTGATGTCTATTCGCTACCTGTTGTGATATGATTTGAGTGGATGTCTATTCGCTACGTGTTGTGATATGATTTGAGAAGATGTCTGTTCGCTACATGTTGTGATATGATTTGACTTGATGTCTATTCGCTACATGTTGTGATATGATTTGAGTGGATGTCTATTCGCTACGTGTTGTGATATGATTTGACTTGATGTCTATTCGCTACCTGTTGTGATATGATTTGAGTGGATGTCTATTCGCTACGTGTTGTGATATGATTTGAGAAGATGTCTGTTCGCTACATGTTGTGATATGATTTGACTTGATGTCTATTCGCTACATGTTGTGATATGGTTTGAGAGGATGTCTATTCGCTACCTGTTGTGATATGATTTGAGTGGATGTCTATTCGCTACCTGTTGTGATATGGTTTGAGAGGATGTCTATTCGCTACCTGTTGTGATATGGTTTGAGAAGATGTCTATTCGCTACGTGCTGTGATATGATTTGAGAAGATGTTTATTCGCCAAGTGTTGTGATATGATTTGAGAAGATGTATATTCGCTACCTGTTGTGATATGGTTTGAGAGGATGTCTATACACTTCGTGTTGTATTATGCTTTGAGTAGATGTCCATATGCAAAGTTTTGTTCTATGTATTGAATAGATGTCTATATGCTATTTGGTATGATATGATCTAAGAAGATTTCTATACGCTATATGTTGTGATATGATTTGAGTAGATGACTCTAGGATATGCTTTGTTATATGCTATTAGTAGATGAATCTATAAGTAGCTGGCAGTTGGTTGAAATGAGTGTACGATTTCAACATGACGACCATTTTGTAAAAAATGGCGGTGTTTTATGTTGAAAATTGACACGGTGATTCGAATCAAGATGCCGCACTGCCCAAGCCCTCCCCATTTATCCCCAAGGCCTTTTTAGTGACGTCAGTCGCAACATATGAGGTATTGTATGTTAACAGGGGTAAACAACAATATTGCTTTCTTTTTTTTTTCAGTGTTGGCAACCAAGGGAAGTCGGAGTGATCCATAACTACAAAGGTTATCAGTGGCAGTAAATCAATTGTCAACAGGCGGAAGAAAGCGTTCAAGTAAATACGATTATGTGATCCAGAAGATATCGCAGCAGTGGGTGGAGTTGTCACAACAGTGGGTGGAGTTGTCACAACAGTGGGTGGAGTTTTAAACCTTGAAACGAGCCAGAGGTCAGAAGATATCACCGCAGTAGGTGGAGTTGTCACAACAGTGGGTGGCGTAGTCACAGCAGTGGGTGGAGTTGTCACAGCAGTGGGTGGAGCTGTAAACCTTTAAACCAGCCGGAAGTCAGAAGATAATACAACAGTGGGTGGAGTTATCACAACAGTGGGTGGAGTTATCACACCAGTGGGTGGAGTTATCACAGCAGTTGGTGGAGTTATCACAGCAGTGGGCGGAGTCATCACAACAGTGGTTGGGGCTGTAACCCTTGAAACGAGCCAGAAGTCAGAATGTAAACTGCTGTCTTGCCGATGGGCCAGCTAAGGTGGAAGGGCCTGTAAAATGGCAAGCGTGGCTGTCCCTGGAAACATGACGAGAGTAGAGCGGGCAGACCTCCTCCTCCTCCCACCGGGTCATCTGACCCCGGGAACGGAAACGATCCGACGCAGCAGATCCCTGAGCGAGCTACCCGGCCACCACAGGGTGCCCATACTGAAGCGCAAGGACACGGAGCGGACCCAGGCCAGGCTGGAAGCGGGAGACGCCGGCGTCAAGGAGCTGAGGGCCTTGCGCCAACAGAAGCAGCAGCTCATGGAAGAGACGCTGGCCCAGCATAAGAAGTCGCGGGTTCAAACCCGGCAGATGACGGAGATTGGGGATCAGTCCTTCCACCGACCGTCGGAACAACTCGCCGGTGGACCAGCTGGGCGACAGGTGAGTTGGTTGTTACACGTAATACGTGACGCATAGCCAGCGTCGCAATGTTGTCGAAACGTTTCTCTTTACGTAAGTCCAGATGGCTGGTATGGTATTCGACCAGGAACTCTTCGGAATCGTGCCCCCCTCTCGGAGTTTATGAAACACTTTAGTCACCTGTATGCTGGATAGAGGAATGAAGAAAAACAAAATCATTTTGGCATTACACCTCCATTTACACCTCCATTTACACCTCCATTTACTCCTCGGAGCAATCTCGCGGAAGATAATGCCTACTTTAAACCCATTTTTTTTTTTAATTTCAAGTCCCCCAAAAAATGAAAAAAGCAAAAAGAAAAAATAATAGAAAGCCGAAACTTGTAGCCTTCATCTTGATTGATCAATGCTTCTTAAAAGCACAAACGGCCATCTTGACATTAGACACGGACCGCTGAGCTCAAAGAAAAAAAAACCTGAAGAATTTAACTATACTCCCAAGTAATTAACGTACTGTTTATTCTTATGAATCAGTGAAATTGAGAAAAAGGGCTGGTGTTCCGTTAAGCGTATCAAATTATCAAAGCTTGAAGCCATCAAGACTGACACATAGGGAACATTTCCGCCCAAAGCTCTCTTTTGCTTTTTTTTCTTTACGCATCTCTGAAGCGGTTCTCGGATCTCGTGTGCGGTTTGGAATAAATGTTTTCACGCCGTGACATCAAAATAGTTAAAATGCATCAGAGTGCTGTGCCGTGCCGTGCATACCAAAATAAACATTTCTCCGTGATTTCGGGAATTTCACTGCTCCGATGGCGGATAAAGAAGAAATGCATGGGTTGATTCTGGGAATAAAGTCCCTGGGTCCGCACCGCGTCATCTGTGTCGATATTCGTTCTGTTTGTTGCTACATTTATTAAGGACTCCCACGAAAGTGAACCGAGTCACCGCTTCTGCTTCGTAGACTCTTCTGATAAAAATGGCGTATACATTATGTACGGTGAAATGACAGACGTGTTGGCGAATTTTAGCTGTTAATAAAATACAAATGACCCAATTTGCGAACATCCAAATTTTATTTGTATCTTGAGTACAGAAAAGAAAGTATATCTTTTTTTTTGTTTTTTTAAAGTCACCCTTTTCATTAGAATAAGGGTGTCTTTTTTTTTTTTTAAAGATTTTTTAAATTCATTTTATTTTTACTGATTGATAGGATCATGGCTTTAGGGGTTTTTTTAAAATAAAAATTTAATTTTAAAAAAATAATAACAAAAAATGTAAAAAACCGAAGCCTTGACCATAAATAAGTATTTTGAAGCATAAAAGAGGCGAGAATTATCCAAGAGATTTGAATGAAGAAGAGTTTTTTTTTGTTTTGTTGTTTTTTTTTAAATTGACTTCTTCTGATTGTTGTATTAGTGGTTAACGGTAACTTAGTTGTGAAACAGGTTGTTTAAAAAAAAAAATCAGAGTAATAAGCGAACCGTCTCTATTATTTACAAGAAACTAACTATGAGTAACCGAGTTAAGAAAATGCAGGCAGACCCGTCGAATGTATTTTTATCCCCATTTATTGAAATCATGGCCGCTGTTCAGGAACTGAGCGAGAGTGAAAAATTGGTGCGTCGTATCTTTCCGCAGTGTGATAGCATTAAATTTTTTATAGTAACTTCGCTTTTGTTCATGTCTTTCTTTCTCTTTTTTGTCTGGGTGTGGGGGAGGGGGGGATATCTACGGACGGCAAACTGACCTACTTCCCGTCAACCTATCGAGCTGAACCTCGGCCCATGGATTCGTTGCCGATGACAAAACATTATTTCTAATTTTCCACCCCCCCCCCCCCAATCCAACCCCATGCCCCCCAAATAGCAGATTTTCCAGTTTTTCAAGGGGAAGATGAAGGAAATATGATGGTATGCTTGCAATTCGTTTTTGTAGTGTTTCGTTTGTTTCAAATGTGGTAAATTATTATTATTATTTATTATTTTTTAAAATTTATTCACTTTTTTTTTTAACTTTGTAACACGCTTCGAGCCTTTGGGGATGAAGCGTGTTTTTCAAATAAACATCATCATGATTATTATGATGACACCCATTTCATGAAATAAAATTAATTCCCGACCAACTGCGCTAAATGAGATTCTTATTCTTTTTTTTTTATATCGCGAGTGCGTTTGGTGTGTCATATATTCTTTTGTTTTTCTGAAATATTTGATGATACAAATCTGCGGTGTAAAAACGGGTGAATAGTAACATCAATAAATGAATGGCGGTGCAGACAAAGGATTTATAGGGAAACATTTCCTTTTTAGAGGTTGTTTACTTAATTTTTTTTTTTTTTTTATTTATTAATTTGTTTCCATTTTGACAGATGAAAATACTCCACGTGATAAAGTTTTCTTCCCAAAACTCTCTAAAATTTGTGAAAGTTTGCTAAGAATTGACCTCGAGTAGANCCCCCCCCCCACAAAAAAAAAAATTTCAGGGACGAAAAATGTTTCTTCCCCCCCCCCCCGTCCCAACATTGACTCCGCCCCTGTTTCTGGGTCCCCCCTTTTCTTTTTGGCGACTGGGTGAAAAGTATTCCCCTCTGCGATGTTTGGGTTCGTTCACTTTGTAGCCCCTTCTCCACCCCACCCCCCTTTCCTTCCAACGCCCCCCCCCCCCAACCATGGCCGTCTCTATGAACAAAGTTTAAAGAGACCAACCTTGTTGACACACCGCATATTCCACTGCCCCGACTGGGCAATCGAATGTTAGTTCAGTAATCGGGTCTCTTCGTGTGACCGCTCCGTCAGAATGCGACACAGTTCAACAATTTCAAAGCTTTGGGGGGGGGGGAGACTTTAACTATAAAAAGAACTTGTGTACAATATCCAAATAGCCAGCGACGTTGTGAAAGTACTTTGGGACCAGGGGCTAAACAATGGCACGTGAAGCCACCCACGCGGGGCTACACATACTGTAGGCATACACATACATCCAAATACAACAACCAAAATTTTGGTTCAACTTTGATTTTGATCAATGCAAACGGAAAGCTTTATTCTGTGTCACTGGTATTAGGTATCTATTGATAGACATCAGACTGTACCGTTTAGCGGTGGAGTGAAATTTAAGTATGATAAAACATACAGGGGGAGGGGGGAGGGAGAGGCTGGGTTTGTCGAGTTTTTGGAGATTTAGCGTGCGTGTCAAAAAGGGGGGATGGATGAACTGGCTTCGTGGGCCGGATGCGGCCCGCGGGCCATAGTTTGTTGACCTCTGAATTAATTTAAAGCAAAACTTTGGACTAAAGGAAATCACATGGAGAGGCTGGGTTTGTCGAGTTTTTGGAGATTTAGCGTGCGTGTCAAAAAGGGGGGGGGGGGTGGTCACGGGAGAAAGTGCGCACATTCATTAAAAAAAAAGTCTAAAATAATCTTACTGAAACTCTGCAGTCCAAAAATAGCGTGTTTATTTATATCTCTAATGGTGTAAAACATTTCACGGAATGTTTTGCATGATTTATCGTCATAACGTTGCCATTTTCAAAAATAGACTGGCTAGATATCGCTCAGGTAGTACGCATTGGTAGAGGTATTACAGTAATATTTAGTCCACCGTATGTTCAACGTGAATGTGACTGACGTATGTTCAACGTGCGTGTGACGTATATTTTGTTGGGCTACTTTTGCCAGTGTTTCTAAAATGTTTCTATTCCCGGCGCGCATGCTGACTGGATGTACAATGTACGCGTGCAACAGTGGGTAGGGGGTGTCGAAAATTGACCTTTTTTTGCAGACTTACTATATGGATGACCCCTGCAGGAACCACTGTTGGAAGTTACCTGGCTATACATAGGATCTGGCCACGCAACATATGCCCCTCTCGTGGTATAGACCCCGTAAGTGCCCCTCCTGCAGTATGGATCCCACGACATGTGCCCCTCCTGTGGTATGGCCTTCAAGACATGTGCCCCTCCTACGGTAGGGTACCATGTGCCCCTCCTACGGTAGGGTACCATGTGCCCCTCCTACGGTAGGGTACCATGTGCCCCTCCTACGGTAGGGCACCATGTGCCCTGCAACATTCGCCTCTCTCGTTGTGTTTGCCCCCACGACACGTGTTAGAGAGTTTTTAATGAGTTTATGTCTTATAAAGACTCATTTCTTGCTTTGATATTTAAGCTTCCACGTCACATATTTGTTCCAGCCTATGCTATTGTTTCTGTAACAGTTTCTGCTCTCCGCTGTCCTTTGATCTCTCTCTCTCTGAGGTCTCCTTGGTTCTGGGCCCGAACCGTCATGAAGGCATAAACAAGCTGAAGCAAGCAGGCGTATTGTGCTCTGTTTCGTCTATGTTTTTACACGCTAGGAATGCGAGTGTTGCACATAACGAGGCTTAAGATATTCTGATTGATTTAAGCTTTAGGAGAAGAAAAGAAAAACTGCAGTGCATTATAACTGGGCCAAGAGTTGATCAGACGATTGAGTCAGTCGCCCCCCCCCCTTTCCCCCCCCCACACGCACACACACACTATTTCCTTAGAACAATTTAAGGCTGCATTTAAAATATTCTCAAATCTGAACCCATGAATTTCTCAAGTACGGGGGGGGGGGGGGGGGGGGGGGGGGGGTGGGGGGGGTTATGTTGAAGCTTGAAATAAAAAGAGAGAACAATAAACAAAAATTAAAAAGAACGTTTCGGCTAAACGCCTTCTTCAGCAGACTAGACAAGAAACACATTTTTATTTTTTGTCTTTATCTTTTCAACTTCGACTTACCTTGTTTCACTATTTCCTTCACACGGCTTGAACCCACTCCTTTCACTTATTATACTGGCGGTGATTTCAGAAAATACCAGTCATTAAATAACAGAAAAGGCTATTAAAGTTATGTACTGCTGTGTGTGTACCTCAAATGTTTATCTAAATTGTGGAAGAAATCATCACCATCTATAACGACACAATAAAACATTCATTAAAAAATTTCTGAAACATGTAAATGACAGGTCAGAGAGGCTGAACTTTTATTTTTTAAAAATTTCTTTTATGAAGTCTTTCTGTTTAGATCAGGGCAATGGATGTAGTTGTGATGGATGTAGTTGTAATGGATAGTGAGGCAACAAGTGTGGGGAATGGATAGAGTGGGGTTAGAGGAACGGATGACCGAGAATGTGGTCGGGAAATGCATGGTATAATAATGGATGAGGGAGAAGATGGTGGTACAATGGAAGAAAAAAAGGGTGATGGGAAAGAAGGTGATATTACAATGGATGGTAGAGAAGGTGATGGTACCATGGATGGGAAAGAAGGTGATATTACAATGGATGGTAGAGAAGGTGATATTACAATGGATGGCAGAGAAGGTGGTGGTACCATGGATGGGAAAGAAGGTGATATTACAATGGATGGTAGAGAAGGCGATGGTACAATGGATAGGAGAGAAGTTCATGGCGCGAGAGATTGGAGAGAATATGGTGGTGCTGTTTGTGAGAGAACATTCTATGGTGCAGTTTGTGAGATAACATACCATGGTGCTATATTTATAAGGAAGGCTGAGGTTGCGATGAATAAATGCCACAATACATAAGAAATTGGGGACGCTTGTAGTAAGGGAAAACTCCAATTCGTCTTCATTTACACACGGCATTCCTTATATTTTAGAGAAGTATTTTTTTAAGTGTAGTTTTACTGTATTCAAATGTCAACTAAGTCATCAAGCCAGAAAGGCGTGCAATTATGTAATTGTTTACTGAGGTGACTTGGATATTTCAAAATTCTCCTCCAAGACTCGTCACTTAAATCGTGTTAGTGTGTGTGTGAGTAAAAGAAAGGGGGGGGGGGTATTTCATATAATTTACGAGGGATGATTTGAGGTGATATGTAAACAGCGTAAGTGTATCAATATGAAATGTGGCCTCGCTATCGGGAGCCATGTTAGTGCGTGTCTAACAGGAAGTTCATTGCACGACCGCTGACATGCCAGAGAGGCTTACGCAGTGGCAGAGCTTTCGTGTGGGCTCTTATCGTTGTGATGTATAGCTAAATAAACCTCGGCTTTATTGAACATAAAATTCACCGAAAAGAATGAATCCTTTATTGTTTAGGGTCAAGAAATTGGTTGTGTGAAGGAGTTGAAAGGTCATGTCCATCTCGTTCATGTGTTGCATGCTATTTGATGTCCATCTCGTTCATGTGTTGCATGCTATTTGATGTCCATCTCGTTCATGTGTTGCATGCTATTTGATGTCCATCTCGTTCATGTGTTGCATGCTATTTGATGTCCATCTCGTTCATGTGTTGCATGCTATTTGATGTCCATCTCGTTCATGTGTTGCATGCTATTTGATGTCCATCTCGTTCATGTGTTGCATGCTATTTGATGTCCATCTCGTTCATGTGTTGCATGCTATTTGATGTCCATCTCGTTCATGTGTTGCATGCTATTTGATGTCCATCTCGTTCATGTGTTGCATGCTATTTGATGTCCATCTCGTTCATGTGTTGCATGCTTTTTGTTTGTTTGTGTTTTTTTGGGGTAATGTTTTTTAAAAAATAATTTTAAAAAATTAAACTATAAATAAGTAAATTCTATGTGTTTGCATTTTATAACAGCAGGTGGATTGCTGTGGCATGACCAAAAGTTATTGTTAAAAAACAACAACAATGAATTTTAGTTTTTAAAAGAATAATGATCGCAAGTTAACAGCAAAAAACTTTTTTTTAAATATTTTTTTTTTAAATTTTCATCTCAGGTTTATGAGCCAAACATCTTCAGCTCTATGTCGTGGTATTCAACTAATTCACTGGCGAGTATCACAGAAGAGATGGGAACCAGAGGGCAGGCTATCCAACCGGGCATCCCTTATATGGCTGTTAACCATGCGCGGATCAACCCACAGCGACGTGGCCAAAAACAAAGCCAGTCTCTCCGACATGAAAGCATTATTAGATATCCTCAGCAAACACAACGTTCCGTGCATTCGTCCCAGCAAGGACGGACTGCGGACGCTGTAGATCCTAAATGTCAACTTCTGAGAGGTTCTCACAGTATGGCGTCTTTGAATACACACCATATTGCAGAAAATCACGATGCCAAGTCAGCCGATAGGAACCTATCCACGACACGTTATTCATCTTCTCAGACTTACCTTCCTAAAGAACAGCTGAAGTCGGGTGTCCAGTTCATGCCGAACCCTACCCCATCCTCCCTGCCCATCTCTTGCAACCTTGACCCCGACCACCGACGCAGTGTCGTGCAACTGCAGTCGGATCAGAGATTCGCAAGGGGCAGAACTCAATCGGTGCACGAAAGTTTTTACTATTTTCCTTTTCCCAACAAAGAGGCTCAGAAAGATCACCCGTTCAATGGAGGTCGGAAATCACACGAATCCAATGATACGAATTTAGCGTTAAACACATCAAGGTCAAAGCATGATCTGAGCTCTGATTGCGAAGCCGGTGCTTTGGGCCAACAGATAAACCGCCTAAGTGGCACCCTAACAAGTTTCTGCAATCAGTCCCTTCACGGCGACACCACGCCCGCATCTAGTCCCCGAAACAAGAGTATTTCATGGGATGAGTTACTAGTTACCATTGGTCTCAACAAAAACCTGTCCGATTCTAACAGCACGATGGAAAATTCTAACCAAGGAAGATGTGAGGCACCTGAAACTGGCCACAACACAGCTTTTGGCAGTGAGCAGAATTCCGAGAGTTCTGGAGTAGAAATAATTATGAAAAAATCTGGCAGAAGCCAATCCTTCACTTCTGGGACTTTTCATAATTCAGATGATTGTGTGCAACGAGTTCAGAAACCAAATGAACATGTGTCAAAATTCAGTCATGGGCACAGACCCGTATCGTCTCAACCAAAACAGAGGTACATCAAACTTACACCGGGCCATCACAGTGCTGCTGCACTCAGCAGACGACCAAGCATACAAAGCGAGGCTGTCATCACAAGGAATGACCCACTTAGAAAGATCTTAAACCCCTTGCACGAGGTGGACATGAAATCCATGAATGTGCCTGGCCCGCTCCATGCTGTGACGTTGCAGTACTGCGGTCTGCCTGGCAGAAAGGGTTCTCATTCAGAATTTTCCCCCTCAACTTCGAGTCCTGAGGTAAATCAAGGGTCAAATCTAAGCAGCACCAATATTAAGTTAATCATGTCTGAAGTTGCTCAGAAAATCTCTAGCAGTCACGACCACTCATCAGCAGCTAAAGAACTGCAGTCACAAAACCAAGCATCTAAAAAGTGGGATAACAAGACTTCGAAGGATTATAATTCCCCTCAGGCCAATAAGGCCACAAAAGAATTCATAGAACCTAAACAAAAACATTCAAGTAACGAAAACGCATCTCAAAGTTTGAAACATTCAACTGAAACTACAGTTCCATGCGATGAAACGCAGAAAACCGTATCCACTACCAAAGTGGTCAAAAGATCATTATTTCCAAATACTAAACAATCAAATTCTGTGGGGAACGATGAAAGATCTATCGAAAACAGATCAAGTTCAGGTGTGTTTGCCAACTGTGTACCCGAAGGACGCCAGAATTTAACAGAAGATAAAGCTAATGATGATGTGGAGATTGTCTCTCATGCAATGTGTGCTACGATAGTGGAAGAGAATGATGACATGTTGGGTGGAGTTAAAGGACAAATCAATTTATCACATGCTTATGGGGGTTCCTCTTTCGAAAAAACAAGGGATGTTAAAATTGCAAATATTTCTACACAAAATGAACATAAAGTGGGGTCCATACGTGAATTGTCACATAATGGAAATCAAATTTCACAAATGTCATCAAATAAAGACAGAAAACTTGCATTGGGAGAGAGGTCTAAAGGATGTAATATTGTAAATTTGGAAGTGAATGTTGATTCTGAAAGTGTGGAGCAGAGTGTCAATATAAAACAAGAGATGTCCAATTTCAAGGGGAGTCATTCACCTCACATGTCTTGTGATCTCTATGAGCATGATCCACACAGATTGACCAATGAAGCATCAGCCAAAAATAAATTAGATAACCAATCATCGTGTCGTAGCCCCTCATCTCCATCGCGCCCACTACACACCTCTGATGTTAACCTATTTTTAGACGAAGGTTATAACACGTGTGATTCAGTCAGTCCTAAATGGCAATTTAACAAACATGGCCTCCATTCCAGTGACAATAGTTCTATGAGCAGTGGCAGTATCAGCAATGTTAGTGCACTGGGTGACGGACTATTTTCTCCACACGAAGCATGCAGCGCTTCTAAAGAAAGTAATCCATCGGACGTGTTCAGACGCAGCTCCGTGAGCTCTCATACCCAGGTTCTAGCATACAGCCGAAATTCTAGTGTGTTTGTGACTATTTCAGAAGCGGACTCGGCGGCGCTCCTTGAATCATCCAGTCCCGATCAAAGCAAAACAGAGATGATGACCTGCAAAAACAATGGAATATTTACAAACACAATAGAGAATGATTTGCTCTCCCCATGTGTACCATTTGAGTTAGAATCTAGTGCTGGAAATCATCTTTCTGTAAAAGAAACCGTTTACACAGAAGTTCCTTGTACGGACCAGGATCCGTGCGATTCAACATCTCCTAAAACAGGATGTGGCGTCACAACTGTAAATGAAACAGAAAAATCAATGAGAACTCCCGTAAGTCCAAGTTTCCAAAGTAACCAAGCTTGTTTACATAAAGCAGGCGGTCCACCAAAACAACCGTTTAAGCAGACAGCGGTTTAGTATTGACTATCAGTAACTGATAGATAAATTAAATGTTATAATCCACATAAAAATAAATGTGTATTACTCTCGTTGAACATGAGCAAAGCTTTCATGCAAAATGATTTTCTTATCAGCAAAATTAATTTACAATGCCGAAATACTAATAAAGTCCGAGGCCATAAAAAAAAAATTAAAATACCTTTCTAGACAAGCTTACTGCAACAGCTGCTACAGGTGTAGGTGTAGAGCTGGGATTATAATCTTTCTTATTCTTTAAGAAAGGTGTATTAGCAGGCAATAGACTTAACTACTGACAATTTATAATATACAACACAAATTATTAAGCAAAAGATAGATTAAGACATTTAAGATAGAGTGGAATTGATTAAATTATGTTGACATTGACATCTCAATGGGCATAGGCTGTAGTTGTTTTTGATAACTGGAACCTGGCCTTATCCATACAGTTAAATAATTATCATTGTTGCATACTTCTTATAGAGTGATTATAGTATGAGGCTGATGTCACAGCTTCATATTATTGCATACTTTTGAGAGCTAAAATCTAAATGGAAAAGGGTGCCTGTCACAACTCAATTGTATAACAATTTATAGGAGAGAGAAATTTAACATTCAAACTTAATTAATGTAGCCCACAGTCAAATGAATTTATGCTACACAATGCTCTAATGTTCTACCATCATGGATGTTGCACTATTATGTTGTAACCTACCTAGGTCTGTCCATTGTGCAGAATTGTACAGATATTTTACCAAAAGGAATTAAGCAATTATACCTGCACACTAAATTTTTGTAAACATAGTCGATAACTACTTAGGTATCAATTAGTTCCAGTTTTAGCAAAATTTATAAATTATGCTGAGAGCCTTTATCAATCATTCCTCATGAAGCTTTTTAAAAGGCTTTTTAAAAATGATTATATACTATTTTCTTTTTCAAGCATAATGTGATAGTTGCATGGCATTTTGTTCCATTGTTGTATTTAAGTTACTTAATGAAACACTCTAACAAAGTTGTTGCATAACAATAGACAAAAAGCAGCTTTTCAGCATTGTATGTATATAAATATTTTTTAAGCATTTATTTTACAGTTGGTTTAATTGTCACGTCTATATTAACTTAATATATTGGTACATTATTCATTTTCCATAGTAATTTCAAAAATAGACTGTAATGGTCTATAATTTTTATTAATTTGCTGGGTGACAATATAATAGGTATGTGCTTTTTGAAAGTAATTGTGCTAAATTGTAATAAATTTATTTTATATGAAATATTTCTCTCAGGTCTGTTTTTATATTATTTTGTATGGAAGTTTATTTCACCCCTTACTCAGCTATTGATTTGAGGTGTGTTTTAATTTGTTGGGTTAGATAAATGTTTAACTTTGAATCACATTTTTGAACACACAGTGAGAATTTAAAGTATTATAGGCATGGGGAAATTAAAATATTAAAGAAGGAATGATTAAGTATAATCAACAGGCTTCAGTAAGACTCAGCTAACAGATGTGTGTATCTGTTAGTAAACATTGTCACTGTAATTAAGTAGGTCAGGTATAATTGAATCATGCTGATTTCCATGATTGGACACATAATGAGTTAGCAAGACATTAAATAAAAAAAAATAAACTGAAGCAAATTTTGTAAAGGTTTTATTAATAAATTTATTTTATAACAAATTTTAATAATATAAACATGCAATCACAGCATTACATTTGATCACTGAGACCTTGAAATTGCAGTATTCATTTCTATATCACTAATTAGCAACACAGAAATTGGTTTTTATATCAAGAGCAACCACAATATTGAAACATTGCTATTCAGTGTTTAAAAATTATTTTGTTAATTAAAATACAAAACACATTTATGAAGTCAAAGGTTTTAAGCCTTTATAAAATGCAAAGAATTTTAAAAGAAAAATATATCACACTTCGTTGCATAAAAAAAAAAAGTTATTATCATAGTTGAATTCTTAAGTTGTATAATAAATACTGTTAAAATTTGAATCCAAATATAAACAAAATAATAATAAGTTAATAAAATCTAAAGAGGTTTTTGTGGCCCACAGCTCGCTCCTGTTTTTTATCAATGTTTATATTTCATTATTTTTCATTTATAAAATATCACCTAAAATTAAACTGCAACAGCTTTTACATCCTGTCTATGCTACCGAAAAATGTACTTTGCCTAAAAACATACAAGATTGTTGTTAAAGTATTTTTATTTCATTATTTTTAAAATAACTAGAAATTTTTTATCTTCTTTTTAAAGGTAATATTTCTGACTGGTCACATTTTTAAATAAAGTTATAAAATATAACATTGCACTCTTTATCTATCTCTTTAAAAATCTCAATACAGTTTATATTAGTAGTCCTAAAGTCTTTTTTAATTAGCAGAAAATAAAGATCACCCAGTTTGAAACTTAAATAATTTGTTCCTCCTCCTGTATTATTCCCAGCATTCTTAGGAAAGAAGCTTCTTCTGCCAGGTAGAGATCATATTCTTGTCTGTTTTTCATTTCAATCTCATCGTCTGTCAGTGGAGCCATTGCTGCAGCAAGCTGATGTTAAATCATAATATAACAACATTTTTGAAGTAACTCATTGGATCAAAACGGATTACCAATAAACAGTATTATTGTTTACAGTAAAAATGTGTGCAAACACAGCACCCTTTTAGACAATTTTAATCAATATATAGAAATTTCACTACTTAATTGTAACTAATTTAATTCAACTTTACACATTCAAGTCCGATAAGCTGGATGTTTCATTTACTAAGTTACTCTCCTGTTCAAAATCATTTGCTAGTCAATTCTCAGTTAAATAAACAATGACATAATTGATCTATTTCATACGCTCAAATTTACCAGATTTATATTTTTTTAGTAAAATTTGATTTTACCAGAGTGTTGTCGTAACAACAGTCCAACAAGAACATCAAAATGTTCAAACCCAAGACTTACTCCGCCAGCTTTCTTCTTATGTTCAGATTCCAGCTCTCTCTTCTCCTTCTCTCGGAAGTTCCAGCGTTCTTCAACAAAGGCTCGTCTCTTGACTTCCCTCTCAAAGTAATTTGATACAGCATTGACCTAGAAATGAAAAAGTCTTCCGGTAGACTATATATCTAAGCACCAAGCTAAGAGTGTCTGTGTCTGTTTTTAACTGTCGAAGGCTTGTTGGCCGAAACGTTCACTTTCTGTTAATGTCATTTTTCAGGTTTTCCCTGCCCTTTGAATATTTCATAAATTAAACAGTTGGCTCTTTTTACAGTGAAAAATTTACAAATCAATTTGCTTTCATAAAAGTAGAAAACTTATTGGACTGTTTTAAAGCTGATGCTCCTTGACTCCAGTCATTTAACAAGAGTTTAAAGACCTTTTTTCTATTGCACCATGAACAAGTATTGCAAATTTTTTTGAGTGGCATTAATAAAATATTAATCTAGACACTAAAAAGTTGAATTTAAAAATTAAGATGTTTCTACTATTTCTAGCTCTAGGTTAAATCAGAACCTGGAAAGTGGTTAAGAAGGAGTGGTTTGGGGTGGGGGGGTGGTTGGGGGGGGGGCTTAACTTATTCTAGGACACAATATTGCTACCTCATTAGGGGTTGGTTGTCTCAGACTCCAAGGTATCTCCAAAATATGTAGAGTACCAGAGTTATCTCCCACTGCTATTAACTGTTGTTTTTCTGTAAAACAAAGAATTTTGAATTTAATTATATAATTTTATATTGGATCCCAAAATAGAATTTTGATTTCAATTTGTAATTTAATTTGAATTAGTATTAATTTTTTAATAAACAATCGGGAACAAATTACAAATTTGCTCATAAAACTTAACCTTCGGTAAAGTTTGATTTTTTAAGTACCAAATAACTTTTTAAAAATCTCTCTATGAGTAAAGAAAAAATTGGTCTATCAGAGGAAGTAGGCAGATTATTTTTTTAAAATTTACTTGATAAAATTCTGCTCTTCAAATGAACTAAGGTCATAGTGCAGTAAATGTAAAGTAATTTAACTTCAGTAACTTAGTGGAATGTAAATATCCTTCATGAATAACTTACCCAAAAACTGATTAGTCTATCACTGAAAAAAAGAAGCTGATTGATCTAAAGTGCAGAGTTAGTCAATTTAGATCATTCTGGTTCTTGTTGGATTAAGTTTATGCAAAGAGACTTACGAGTAACTTGATAAGGGGACATAACAGTAATAGCTGTTGGAGATACACTCTGTGTAAGAGTTGCCTCATGAGTTTTGTCCAAAAGATCCCAGACGTCAATCGTTCCGTCCACTTTGGAGATAAAAAAGACACCAGGCCGAGTAGGAGACCACATTCCACAAGACAACTTCACATTACATGCACATGGCATCAGAATGGGACCACTCTGAAGAAATTATTTAAAATAAATGGTTCAATATTTGAAAACTTAAATGTTTCAAGAAATTATTTTCAATTGGGATCAATTCTCATTCTTTTTAGCTAATATTATATTGTGTGCTTGAAATTGTATATTGAAATTTTTATTTGTGCCAAGTGGAATAATTATGCAACGCAAATTATTTTTGGCACTGGACCTAATTTAAAGTATTTAGAAAGAGGTAACTAAAATATATTAATGAAAGTATGCAAGATAAAATTTACATATAATTCCTACTGGGAATTTACAAGACAAATCTGATGCATATTCCCTATTTAGTGCTTTTTACAACTTCCTACTCCAGGCCTTCACATATGACACAGTTTAAAATTATTCATTAAATAAGTAATCAAACATTAAGCAGGAACAATAAAGTTTAAAGATGACTCTGTCTTCAATTCATTTATGGGAAGTAACTTATGATGCACCAGCACTTGTTTGTGACTTACACTGACTCCCTCCTTCCACAAAGAAAATGTCCAACCTCCAACACTGAGGAGAACATCTTTGAAAAATGGTGACCGCTCCATGGACACAATAGGGCCATCATGAATAGTGTGATAGAAGGCAGGTTTTGGAGCTGAAAATATTATTATTCACTAATTACATTTTTATGTTTAAAAAAAACAGGAGGGAAATAAGAAATCTTAATAAGTGTAAAACAAACTATTAGTTTTATTTTTAAATAAGATAATGTGCAAATGTGTGATTTTTAGATGGAATTACTTGCATTTTTAAACTAATGCTCATTTTTCTTTAGATCACTACATTTTTATCCCCCCCCCCCTTGCAAAGAACTGGTGTGTTACATGATCATAATTTCTATTCCTTTATTCCCATGAGCATAATTTTGATTTCTTCTGATTTAGTGACTAAATTAATTTTTAAAATCCAAAAGATGCCCGGCCTTGAATTTAGTTTTATTTGATGTTTTGTTCATCTGATTACTGGTTTAAGCTCACTATGAGGAAAGTATTTTTTCTAATTTGAAAGCCTACTTTGAATTTTTCCAGAGTCCTGATCCTTCTGAGGCATCCAATCCACATAAACTACCTCACCGTCCTGAAGATGAAGAAATTTTGTTTTTGTTGTTGTTGAGATTATACAATTTTAAACAACACAGCTCCATGACATGCTGCCCTTAAAACAGGGATTCTCATTCTATATCTAAGCATAAGTGTCACAACTAATTGAAATGGTACCTCAGTTCCCACAAAAATGTAAGTCTTAACACTTTGCAGTATTCTCTCTTTTCCCGCTGTGCTTGGCTTGTGGAATCCTCCTTGCATGGTTTTGGTGCTGTCTTGCTCTTTGTAGTCTGTCTTAATAAGAGCTGTAATGTACACACAATAGAGAAAGAAATGTAGGCTACATGTTGTTCATTTAAACTTACTGTAGGCATTTTGAAGATGCTGATCAATATTAAACATTAAAATCCAGAGCAACAGATAAGCAAATAAATTTGTTTTTGTTTTTTATTTGTTTGTAAGGAATTGATCTATTTTTACCATCCAACTATTTTTTCCCCTGGAGGACTGGGGGGGTGGGGGGAGAGGAGAGTGAGAGGCTTAGCTGCTTAACTTTGCGAGCAAGTAATTTTTTGTAATTAAATGTTTATATTTGAGTTAATTTACAATTTACACGTTCTCTGCTATTAGTTTTCTATCGTCCAATTTTTACCAAATGATGACAATATCATAACTTTACATGTTTTTCAGGATAAGGAAAAATGTTTATGACTTATTCAGTCACAACTTGGTTCTGAATAAAAAAAAAAAAAAGAGTTTTTTTGTGTGCTTATTTTTAAGCCTTGAAACAAAAATCAGTGTTGAGATAAAGCTGTTGAAGAGACACTGAAGTTGGAGGTAAGAATCTAAGAATGCAGCCTAAATCCCATGAGAGAAAATAAAATTAAGTACCAGACATTCTGTCCCCTTGCCTCTCTTGAATGGAAAATTTTGTAGGTGCATGGTCTCCTCCAGGCTCAGATTTGGAAAGTGTCACCTGGAAAAAACCCAACGGATATTACATTTTTAAATTATCAAATATCAACTTTTTTAAAAATTTAAATGTTTGAAAAAATTTATCAGAAACCGATGACCAATTTACATTTACATTTCTTATTTCAAGGAGTAGAATAAAAGATAATTAATTCTAATAATAACTAAAAAGATTGACAGCAAATAAAGGATTTTCATTCAAATGAAACAGTTTTCAATACAAAACTGGACATAGCAACATGAAGCTCTGTGAATAGGCTTGTTTCATTACTCTGAGCAATGGTTTCCATGTAAGATCCAAGTGTTTAAACGTGTCAGGTACTCCCATTGGTTGCTTTGACTTGTCATCATGGATTTGATGAATCTTGGAAGGCTTGACATCCCAAAACAGGACAACACTGATAATTAAAGATATGGTGAGGACTCAGTAAGAATGAGCTAAATATATGAAAAATTATGTAGCTGAAAAAGATCAGATATCATTTAAAAGATATACAAAAAATAATAATAAAATCTATCATTCACTACCACATCATTTTTAAGTTATTTCTAACTGTTATCATAAAAAGCTACATTTTGTGTTGTTCATAAGGGGCATCCTCAGAGATTAGGGGAGAGATGGGTTTGCTCAAAAGAAGACAAATGTGGTCAAGTGAAGGAAGAAAAGGGGGGGGGGGGTAAAGGATCTTGCAAGCTAGATTTATGTTTGTTTGTTACACACTGCTTTAGTCCCTATGTATGTTTTTTTTTT